>JBAGKO010007517.1:0-11799 GCA_037177275.1 Acacia concinna | reverse complement strand
ATTATTGTGGATTAAATTGAATAAATAAGTGCATAGGGGTATTGTCATCATTTTAGCTTAATTGAAGGTTAAAATTGCCATTTACATGCAATTATATGCTTGATTATGAGTTGGTGAAATTTTAGTGTAGGTTTGAAAAAGAAATAAGAAGAAAATGGGGATTAAGAGGAAGGAGGACTGAATTGCAAAGAAAAAAACTAGCCAGAGGCTTTTCTATAAAGAGAAAAGGGACTTAATTGCAAAGAAAATAATGTGAAAGCTAGAAGCATGAAGAAAAGATAGAGTGGGGTCTGTTTCTGTGATATTCACGGGTTAAAATGCAATTAAAAATCTTAAAGAGCTAAATTCAAAGGCGAAGAAGATGCTGACCGTTGATATTGCATACCTGACATCAGATATGGACCGTCGCATTAAAAAAATGCCCCAAAACGACGTTGTTTTGAGGCATTTTTTTTAAAAAAAACAGAGACTCAGCCTAGTCGACTCAGCCCCCAGTTAAACCTTCAACCGGATCAGACAGGGGTTCGGCCGGCCAGTTTTTTGGTCCGACTGGCCAGTCCCTTGTTCCATGTTGTAAAAACGCAACTCTTGAATGAAAACTTCTCTACTTCTTTCTCCCTTCATTTCTCTGATCTCCTACTATTTTATATCATATATCTTTTATTTTCGTAACACGTTATCAGTATGATAGTTCTAAAGGTATACTTTTATCTGAGTTACCTTTATAATTTCTTTTACTTGATCTCAATCAATTTGGAATAATATGAACTACTATATGGAATTAAAGAGACTCTTTTACCAATTATTTTAAGCATCAGGTTCCATGACTAAAATTGAAAATTATTTTTTTTATATCATATTTTAATCTCCTTTACATGCTCTTCTATATTATTAATATTGTTATTTTAGAGTGGCCAGAAGCCACACACACATTTAATTTCATAAATTTCATATTCATAAAGTATATGGCCAACAGCTGTATTGTTATAATTTCTTATTCTGAAGATATATTACTTGAAGTTATATTAATCTTATTTCCTTCTTTTATTCCTATGTTGAGATTATAGGATTAGAAGTCATTTCATTTTGATCTCCTATTTTGATATGATATGGCCAGAAACAACTTTGCATCTTCTATCTTGTTGTAGGTAGAAACCAAGTACAACTTTTGTTTCTTCTCAAGATAAATGCCTATAAGCTATATAATTCTAATTTTTTATAATTGGCCTTCACAGTTTTAACTTTATTTTAGTATTTTGCTTTATGTATTATTTCTTGTTTTTACGAATTTTTTGTTATTATCTTTAACATTACTATATTGTGTTATTTCATATTTTAATAATTCTCATTTATTTCATTAATTAGCCTAAACCATGTCAAATCTTGTAAAATTTGGCTCTTGACATTATCATTGGTTGGATGTCTGATTCCCCTTCTTTAATTAATCAAGTGCATTCATATGGATTCCCTTATTTAAAGAACGATTATTTTGGACATCTTTTAAAAATAATAAAACAGTCTATGAAAACCAAAATAGGATTTAGGAGTTGATTGTACATGGGAAACGTGTTAGGCACCCCACGGCACATATTCACAAGAACAGTTACCTTGAGTTAATATTTAAAAAATAAGTATAGCCTTAGAAAATTATTTTAGTTAAAAAAATAAAAAGAAAAATTATTTATCTACAATAGTTGAACTTGACTTAAAAACAAAGTTTAAGACCTGCGTACCTTTTAAGGGTTTGTTTGGTTGAAGGAGGGGATTGGGTGAGAAGGAAAATGAGCATGGAAAATGAGCATCTCTCTTTGTTTGATTTAAAATTTTAGAGGGAATGAGAGTCAAAATCTGTCATCCCCTCCCCTCCAACCCCCTATTTTGCTTCCATATAAAATGCAGTTTTTTATTTGGAGAGAGCCAAATTCTGACTAATTTACCCTAATGTTTTTATTATATTTCTATCATTGGCTTTTCTCTTCTATCTTGTGTTTTCAATAGCATCGCAGTGGTGAGGGGGCAACAAATCTCTTGCAGTGAAAAATCACTAGCGACGAGATTCAGTAGGGGAGGGGGGGAATAGTGATTGTGGAGGAAGAAGAGGAAAGTCATGGGAGTCGAAGCTGAAGGTTTTGAGGCTGAGAGAAAGCTGTCTGTTGTCGTTGAGCTTGGTTGCCAAATCTCTTCTTTCCTTTCTGCCCTACTAGTGTTGTAGCCTCTCGCTGCCATTATTTTTTTGGTCCTAAATCTAGCCACCACTCATTGTCTGGGTTAATTTTTTGCCCGCAACACTCATCGGGTTAGTTGGGACGGTGGATCTTTGCTTCTTCTGTTTTTTTTTAAGCCAACAGATGGGGATTTTGCTATTAGATTTTGTTTCAACTATATCATTTAATTAATTCAAATATATATTAAAACTGATATGAGATAGTGCAACGAAAGCTGGTAAGAGGTGGAAGAGAATGAGATTTTGCTTTTTAAATAATTTTTTTATTTAGTTTTTTTAAAATATTATAAATAAGAGAATTATCATACCGGTTTTTATATATGATAGGCAATTGTAGAGGCTAAGACTCCACAAGTGCACGGGTCGTATCAAGTAATAAAGTGATAAGTAAGATATCGTTCTCACGAAGAATCAAGAAAACTAATTTTTAGATAATAAATTCTCAAATTTCCTTTAAGTCAAGCGAATTTAGTTACTAATTAAAATTCTAAAGGAAATAAAATTAATGGAAATTCTAAAGAAAAAATAAAATTTATGAAAATTCTTATGTCTAAACCAACCTATAGTCACTAATCCTTTATTTGTTTATACTTTTATCACCACTAAATTAATTAATCATTAATTTCCTCATCTAATTTAGAGTATTGATGTCTATAAATGTATGTCGGTTCATTTATATCCTACCCTTAATTAATTATGTAATATCTCACGCAATTTATAAAATGTGAAATTAAAGTCTGAAATCACTTTAATTTGACTATGTGAATCCCATAGGTATATGTCTATCCTATGGTCAAATTAGACTAGAGGCTAATTCCTCACTTCTTAATCCAAAGGTCTATTTAAGGTTCACTTTCATCCTACACTCCCCTTCCGTCCATTCCCTCCCCCTTCCTTTCAAAGCAAACACGCCATAAGGGGGTCAAAGTTCACGTAGTTTGAGTGTAAAAATGTGTGGCACTTAGTTTGTGTCTTTAGGAAAATTTTATTTAATTTTTTTAAGAAAATAATTTTTATTCAGTTTGTGTTTACTTTATTTTATTTTTTGAAAAATATTTGAGATTAAACTCCCTATAGAGGTTATAATAACCTCACACGGAAAATGAATCATTTTTATGCCTACAAGGGTTCTAAAAACTTCACACAAGGCATAAAAATCTTTTGAAATAGTTTTTTATTTTATTAAAAAAGAGGAAGATTTGTCAAATTTATTATTTTTTAAGAAAGAGCTTGACTATAAGAACAAAAAAAATCAAAGGCAACCTTCACTCAATCATTGAGCCTATAAGGAAAATTTTTTCAACATATTATCCATAAAAATAACCCAAGGTATAATATAGAAGATAATAATGAGAGGAAGACGCATCCCTTTTGATTTTTGTGTACCTAAAGGCTACACCATGAGCAAAGTAAGAAACAAAAAAGAAATAAAAATAAGGAGCAAACAAAAAAACTTTTATTTAGACATATAGTTACCAAGATCATGTTTTCTTACTGAACAAAGCAAGTTATGTATATCAACTTTTACCCGATTTATTCAAACCACAAAAACATATATTTAAAATAAAAACTCATGGTGATTCATAAACTTGGCACGAGCACATCGTACTAATGGGAGGTGAGCACAATGATAACTAGCACATATACAATGGTTTGCCCAGTATTCAAATGGGTGTGCCTCCATTCCTAATTAGAAATGTTGATTGGCTTGGGCAAGAATACTAAGACTTTATTTGAGCAAAGCACAAACAAGATGGCATTTAATGTGAACTACCCTTCCCCATAAAGAATATATTTGAGCAGTGAGAAAAATAAAGTTCTATACCTTGCTTTACTTTCTCCCTAGAACTTGTTGACTGGTTTGATTCCCAAAACTTCCTCCCCTCTTTCAATTTTTCTTGTCTATTTATAGCCTTAAAGGTAGGGTTTTCTTCTTGAATACTCTCTCCTTTTTTAATTTTTGTTTTATTATTTTTTTTGATTTAATGATGATTGGAAATCAATCATCATGAAAGACTCTTTTTTCTTTTTGTTTGTTTGTTTAAATTTCCCTTTTAAAATGATTGTCAATCTAAGCAACCATCATCATTAATTGGGCGGAATTTTTTTAATTTTTAATTTTTTTCTTTTTATGATGACTACCAATCTTGGCATCAATAATCATTAATTGAGAGATTTTTATTTTTATTTTTAATTTTTAATTTTTTTCTCTTTTAAGATAACTACCAATCTGAGCATAAATCATCATTAATTGGGAGGATTTTTATTTATATTTTTTGTATTTTTTGGATGGGGTCTAGACGTGAGGTGTTTACACCACCATTTGTATGAAGATCTAAAAATCAAATATTTGACCAAAAAAGACTCATCCTTTGGAACAATTTAAAAAAAAAGGGTATGACAACCACAATATGATTATTCTCCCAAAAGCTCGTTATGACTAGATGCATTTACGGTTGCAAGATTTTAAATATGTGAATGAGTATAACCCTGTCATGTTTAGAAGTTCTTCTCAATTAAAATTATGTAGGGGGGATGTTATTGACGAAGATATACTAGAAAAAAACATTCTCCACATTTCATGCATCCAATTTACTCCCACATTGGTGCTATCGTGAGAAAGGTTTTAAGAAATATGCTAATTCAATTTCTTACCCCCTTGTGACTAAACAAATAATGAGTTTTTGTTGAAAAATCATGAATCCTGTCCAATAGGTTCAACTCTATTCTTAGAAGTGAATGTAGTATCCAATGAATTTGTCATGGATGTGGATGTGGGCGTAAAGATGGCTATGGTCGTGGCCGTGGCTGTGGTCAGAATCATGATGGTTCAAATTCCCACCCGAAGTGGGGAAATATTGTTAAGAACTCCAAAAGGGAGACTAATGAACATAATAAATATGCTATAAATCTATATTATCGTTGAGGTGGAAAGTGTCATTGTTCTCATACCTGTCATACGCTAAGACACTTTGTTGATCTTTATCAATAATTGTTTAAAAATAATGACAAATGATCAAATGTTGAAGTAAATAATGTCAATAAGGTTGAGAATTCTGAGTAGAGATATAAATATTACCTATTTGGATGTTGTTAATTTTTTAGTTTAAATTATCTATATATATTTGAACTTCTATGTTTTAATGTATTTAAAGTTGCTCACATCATATGTATTTCCTTTTAATTATGTATTTTTTTTAATTTTCATGTCTCTTTTAATGAAGAATTATTTTTTTTGGTATCAATTCTGAAGATTTATGTCTAGTTGATAATGCAATAACTCACATCATACTCATAAATGGTAAATATTGTTCTTCTTCGATAATGCAAGAAGTTAAAGTTCATACTATATCTATTAGTATAAATTTGATTGAAGGCTCTGGAAGAGTTAATATTTTGTTACATGAAGGAACAAAATTGTGCATTGATAATGCATGTTATTTTACCAAGTCTAAAATAAATTTATTGATTTTTAAAGATATCCACAAAAATGGATATCACATAGAAACAACAATTGAATATAATCAAGAATATCTTGATATCAAGAATTTAGTTCTCGGGTAGAAAATGTATATTAGAAAGGTTTCTAGCTTATACTACACATTTATAAGCATAATTAAAACAAATGTTATTGTATGTTAGATCTTATATGTTATGTTTTGATGATAACTAAACATTCTTTTACAATCATAAGAGATTTTTTTAATAAAAAAAAATCAAGTTCTAAATTAAAGGAATTAATTATGAAGTGCTTAGAACTTGATTTAATACATTCAAATATCTTGAGAGTGATTTTCAAAGTTATGATTTTAAAAAAAATTCTTCACTCACTATTATGGAGAGAACCTTTAGTGAGTATTGAGTCACTTGCTGAAGGCAGGGAGATATATTTTTTTAAAAACAAACTCTCATATATGGAAATTTTCTTCAGCGAGTCACTCATTGAAAGAGAAGGGTTATTTAAAAAAAATTGACTTGAGCTATAGCTCAAGCTCTCTCTCTTATAATTTTTTTTCATTACTAAATTTGAAAGCCGATAGCTTAAACTAGAAACTCGAGCTCCCTCTTTATTAGTGAAATCAATTTTCAAAAACTTCAGATAGCTCAAATTTAAACACAAGCTTTCTCTTCTAAATTATTTTTCGCATCAAATTTATTTCTTAGAACATACGACAGCTTAAGCTATGGGCTCAAGCAATGGACAACTTTTTTTTTAAAGTCAAAATCTTTTTCTTTAAACGATGTTAGTTCAAGCTCATTGGAAATTATAAACCCAAGCTAACTTCAATCTTCAACTATAAGACCATCAATAAATTACATAGCTCAAGCTCATTGAAAATTGTTAACTCAAGCTCTCCTCACCAAGTTAATTTTAAAGAAAAAAGAAGAACTCCTATAGCTTGAGCTTCACTTTCTCAATAACTCAAGCTTTCCTCTATTAGCTCATTTTTCAGAAACAGAGCATCGTAGCATAATTGTAGAATCATCTATATGTTTTGATATTGATACCCATAGATTACTAATACTTTAGCAAGTTTTCTGTACATGATGAATAAGAGATTACAATCAGCAAAATAAAGATATAAATTCATAATTACAAAAAGCACTTTTTGTGTAAGAACATTAAATGCTTCAACAAAATGCTATCAATTGCTTGCGAAACATTTTGTCAAATCCCCAACAACGGTGCCATTTGAAGGGGATTTTTTGTATGTTAGCCTTGAGGTCCACAATAAAAAATTAATCAAGAATTACGTATAAGCAAATTTAGGATCATTCTTTCTTCTTGAGAAGTCTTTTATTAATTTATAAATAATCTAAATGTTATGTAATGAAAATAATAGAAAATTAGTTTGGGGTTTTGCATACAATAATTAAAAGAAAAATGCAATTTAATAAAGGGTTAAGGTGTAAAAATACATATATGATTTTCTCTAAGGTGCACCTAACACCAGATATTTTTTTTAGAGTAAAAGTGATTATGTGGTTATAAGTTAGATGCTAAAATGCACATGAATAGTTAGTTGACTTCTAAGACTGATATTAACGATGACGTAGATGTTGACTAGGCAACGAAAACAAAATATGAATAGCTTAGAGGCAAGGAACGGTCAAAGCATTTTACACCCCCTTTTGTATCTCTCAGGTTTCTCTCACTCCTCTTCCTCCGGCTCCTCCAGTCTGTTGATCCTGATTCCAAGCTCCAAGCCACTCGCGATATTCACCGCCTCACTAAAATATCCTAGCATTGTCGTCATTAGCTATCTCAAGATGTCAGTCCCATTGTTTCCATACTCTGACTCAACTTGTCTGAGAGTCCCACGAACTTGCTCTTCTTGCTTTGCTCAACCTTGTTGTCAAAGACAAAAAGTATGCTACCTTAGGAGGATGAGATATATAGGTATACTGAGGAGTTTAAGAAAGGGACCCAAGAAGGCGAGAACTAAGACGCGAATTACTATTTCTGTGATTGCTGTAATTTTTCTGTGAAATGATTGGAATTAATTTTTCTATACTTGCCGTAATTGTTATGTGGAGGGAATTGAATTGATTTTGTTGTGCTTGCTATAATAATTTTGTGGAGGGAACTGGATTGATTTTCTATTTCCATTCCTTATTTGAATTGCTTTTTTTTTGTTATTTTCTTGGTATGCCTGATGTTTAGTTTAGATCTAGAGTTGACAGCATCCTCATGGTGCTTCTGCGTCACCGTATTTCCTCCATCCTCACGGTGCTTGGAGGGGTTGGCAGAAGTTGCACCGATGGAGGCTAGCGGCTAAAGGTTGTAGTTGAAGGAAAAAGCTTGCAGATCTCGCGGTTGAAGGGTAAAGCTTGTAGATCTCGCCTCTCAACACTTTCATTAGATTCTTAAACTCGATGAAGATTAATTATATACACATATATTGGAGTATATATAAGGATTATACTTACATCAAGTTCTTTATATCTATTTCGTCAGGTTCTTCAATTATACATAACCATGTGTCCTATTTATTGTATTTGAGCTTATAACCAACTGATCATAATTCAAAAATAGAACACATGGTCACATGTGATTGGAGAACTTGATAAAATTGATATATAAAACTTGATCTAAGTATTTTCCTATATATAATTATATTAATTATTGCCAACTCATATTTGTATTCCCTTGTCCAGTCAGCATGTTTTTTCCCACATAGTTATTTTGCAAGCCACATCATCGTCTAGTCAAGAAAAAGTCAAACTAACAGTCCATGTGCATTTTTACACCTAATTTGTAACCACATAGTCACTTTTGTTCCAAAAAAAAAAAAGTATTTTGTGTTAGGCGCACCTTAAAGAAAATCATATGTATAGTTTTGCACCTTAACCCTTTAATAAAATGTCAAACTATTGTTTTTGGTATTTTTTTTTCAAATAAAATGGAATGTGATATGAATGAAGTAAGTCTATTGAAAAATTGGTTCAATGGCTATCCTAATTCACTAATGATATGAGAGTTAAAATTTATCAAGTCTTAATTAAAAATTCAAGTACTCACATTGGGTCTAACACTCATAATCAATCGTTACTCCTACAATTGTATTAATAGCTATTGCTTAGGAATATTATTAAAAAAACCACTTGATGTGTGAAATTGATCAAATTAATCCAAATGTTTCCTCTAATATGAATGCACAATCGTGACACTTAAATTAACCCAAATTAACTATACAAACTAGTAATTATATAGCAAGCATAGTCTTAATGAATTAATAGGATATATGTAAATAAAAATCACCCAATTGCAATAATCCAAATCCAATAACAAAATAAATAATCCTAGCTCAACAATTTGGAGTCTAAATAACTCACGACAAAATACTATTAAAACTACCTTTAGTATTGTTTAGGAATTACGATGATAATAGGAAATTTATAAAGGAACTAGGATTAAGAAAAACTCCCTGTGGAGCTCTAGAACTCAAGCTAAATCCCTATCCCCAAGAGTTGAAAAGGCTAGTCACTCAAGCTCTTAGAAACAACCACAATGCCATTAAAAATCAAGCAAACTATGGATAATAAGTGAAGATCGAATTTGATGAGAGAGAGAAAGAGAAAGGAAGTGATCGGTGGTCTCGTCTCCTTTAGCGGTGGTCGAGCTGCTACCTCTGTCTCTGAATCCAAATTGAGGTTGTCCAAGGTGAAGGAGATGACAATGGAATGGTAAATCGCCTGATGGTTGGGGAAGTGGAATCCATCGGCGATGAAGTTGGTGAGGTGAGATAAATAGGACGATAGAAGGAAGGTGAAATATGATGATTGGAGGTGGTTCTCTCCTCTCTTGACAACTATACAGAAGTCTCGGCTGGGTTTCCTCATGGAAGATAAAAACCTTATCTAAAAAACCCTTATACAAAACACAGCTTTAAGAGTGGTCCTTAAATGTCATTCCAATACCAAACTGTCATTTCTAGATTCAACTCAATTTCTTCAAACACCTATAATTTAAATCAATCAAGATAACATCAAATCTTCATAACAAACAATATAAAGAGTAATTACAACAATTATACCAATTTTACCCCTTTTCACATTTTTTTAATGTAATCACTCATTAATTCAAATTAATCATAAATAATACATTTTTAGCTCAATTAACATGATAAAATTCACATATTAATCAAGAAATAACATATAAAAATATGGTGCAACCCGTGACTTCAACAGATTTTTGAATATCCACAACGGATATGCAACAGACACTTCAATGGTCATCAACCTCATACAAGCTATAAAAAGCAATGACATTTATGAGGATTAACTAATGAAACCGAGAACATTGATTATTATAATTGTTTCATTAAGTGTCATGCTAAAAATTCTTAGCTTGTAAATTTACTCAACATCGTGATTATTCATCTGCTCTGAGAGAGGGTTCTAGCAAAAATTATAAAAGTTTATTGTGAGGTACTCAAGGTAGTAAGACCTTGAGTGAGGACTTTGATTGCACAATGTAAGGGGAAGTGTCTCTTAAGTATTGAATCAAGTATGTATTGCCCATTGAACTTTTGGGAGTTAGTGGTATGATAACTCTCCATATTTTGTACATTTAAAGTAGATTTTCAATATATTTTGAGAGTTATCTATGCAATTTGGAAAGATGTCTATAATATTATATTTTTATAAGATCAAATCAAAGTAATGCATCATGTGTGAGATTTTGATTGTAAATATCTTATATTGAACCTAAAATAGAAATTGTTATTTGAGGTAAAAAAATGATAGTGGTAGTTTACAATTTTAAAATATAAAATAAAAAAATAAAAAAAAATCGTTTTATTTCAACTTTTCTTATTTGCCAATTGTTCTTTTTCTTTGCAATATCATGTGGTGACGTGTTATCCTGAAAAAAAAATTTTGCATTAAATGGCAACCTTGTGCGACACCGTTTGGAATTGAAAGGGAAAAACCTAATGAAAAAAAAGGAGGTGTGACGGTGCTAAAAGGGGTACAACTGCTATCACTAGGCATTATCTTCAACTTTCTACACATAACCAAAAGGGCAACAGAACCATATCGAACAAGAAACAAAGGAAAGAATCAGAAAGAGAGAGAGGGAGAGAAATTGAAGGTTGGACATGGGGAGGTGCCTTTGTCTACTGCTTATCTTCTTATTCCCCATGTTCGACACGTAAGAACAGGGGCTGAGCGACTGGAACAAAGGAAGAGCTTGAAGGCATGCTGATTTTTCTTATTTGCTGTAACTAAGTTGAAAGCAATAATGGTGAAGGAGAGGGACAAAGGCTGAAGCTTGCGATTTAAGTGCTTTATTACCTTTTGTTTCTTCTTCCTAATATGCTATTTGAATATGAAATTACTGTGGCTGAGATGATTTTAAGTATTTGTAGTTAATTTTGTTCTGCAACCTAAAGAAACTATGAACTTATTTGGTTGATTAGATTTTAATTTTACTTTTTAGTTATGCTTTAATGTTAACTTTGGTTATTTAATCTTGTTTATTTTTAATCTACTTAATGCTTGATCACCATTAGATATGAATTTGAGTATTAGAATTTACCTTGACGAAGGGAATTTTAATTAGGCTCTGAGATTAAATAATTTGGGATTAAATTGCGATCTAATTTGCGATTAGGATAGACATCTACCTAATAGCCCCATATAATTGTTGAAGAGTGTGTTTGAATTGTTTTGCCTCTTGAGTAATTATGTTAGACATAGGATTTTATACTTAAGAATTAAGATAGGATTGTAAGTGGACCGAAAGGCATTTATAGCTATTTATACTTGATATTAACAAAATTAACATCAAGACTAACTAAATTAGTGAAAATAAAGTTTATGAAACTAGTAAGTGATTAGTGACTCTAGGTTGCCCTTTTAATATTTGTGGTAGTTAGTTTATTTGAATTTGATTTTAAATTTTATTTTCACTTATTTGAATTCCACTTTGATTTGTTCAAATTAATTGAAAATGTAAAATCAATACTCAACCGAGTTTAGGTATCAAGTCTTTGTTAGGAACGATATCTTACTCATTATTTTATTATTTGATACGGCTTGTGCACTTGCAGAGTCAAGAGTTCCAAATT
>JBAGKO010007496.1:0-11800 GCA_037177275.1 Acacia concinna | reverse complement strand
TTTGCATGATTTGGATGTATATATTAAGATATATGAATTTTTGAAGTTTGCCCAGTGAAATTTGTCAGTTTCTGGAGTAGTGTTAAAAAATGAAATTACTGGGAATTTTCTGATCCCAATTGAACCAACAAAGTATTTTTCCCTAAAACTAGACTTAATAAAGGATATTTGAGATTTAGAATAATCTAAATTGAATATTTGTACAATTATATATGAATTTTTAAAGTTGGATGAAAATTCTGTCAAAAAATTCGAATTTCAGAAATATAATGGTATGGTTGTAATTTGTGGCCCAACTAAGGGTAAATATGGAAATAATGTATAAGAAAAATTGAGGAGTACTCATAAATTATTTGGAGACTAATGATAGTTAGTTTGAAATTTTTTGAAACAGTCAATATACAGACTCTGTAGAAAATTCAATCAAATAATCATTTTAAAATCATTTTTTCTCTCCTTTCCCCATAAACTAACCACCCCATAAGCCAAATAAGCTATAAAAAGTGGCTTCCCACTTTAAAGTTACTTATAGTAGCTTTAACTTCAAACCACTTCTCTAATTCAAACACCCTAAAATAGAATAAGTGACAAAAATAACTTCATTTTAATAAGTAAAACTCAAAAAGTAGTTTTTTTTTTTTGCCACTCAAACATGCACTAATATAGGCAGAGTGTGAAAAGCATCAAATTTGAGCCCATAGTACAGTAAAACAATCGAACGCACAGACGATGAGTTAAAAAAAGATTTAACATGAATTGAGAATTACAGATTAAAAATTAGAAGAGAAAGCTTTATTTTTATATTTTAATCCAGAAAAACAAATGTAAAGTGTTAATGTCTTAACCAGAATAATCAATTTACAGTCCCGTCAACCTTCTCTTTTCTTGTCGACTATAGAGGGGTAATTTTATCATTTAATATGATTATAAAATTTCTAATTAGACCTCATATTTTGATTGAAATTTTGTTAAAATTAATATAGACCTAAATTTTTTGAAATAACCTCAATGGTGAGGTATATGCTGTCAGTGCAGCGGTAGATTCAGATTTGTAAAGATAATTTGTTCATTAGTCTTGATGGACAATTTAAACCATACCTCTAGTGCGTAAATAGACCTAAATTTTGATTATGTGATTTCAGTTGGATTTAACTAGAATTTTTCTTTTTAGTTAACTTGATTAAATTTATTAATGGAAAATGTTGAGTCAATAAATTTAAAATGGTGACTCAACAAATTAAAAAGGCCGACACATCTTTTAAGCAGTTGATTTAACATTAAAATTTAAACTTAATTATATTACAGAATTAAAATTTGGACTCAACAATTTACCACTAATTAAGTTAAGAGTGTTAACTTTTAAGTTAAAGAAACAAAAAATCCTTAACTAAACTTGAAAGTTTTAAAAGTATATTTTAGTCATTAAATAATTGTTTTTTAATATATATATATATATATATATAGAATTTTAGAAATTTAAATATAGTCCGTCCACGCCAGCTCTCGCCCTATGGAACAATTCCGACGAGTTCTGCTCCATCAAATATCATAACAGATTCCTCAGTGCACGTTTCTCGAACCATCATTTTTTTTTTTTGGCAGCAAAATTTCTCTATATTCTGCCTGCTCCTCCCAAAATATCTTACACTTCTTCCCTTCTCTGCAATCCACAACCATGCTCTTGTTAATTAAAACTGGCCATGGCTATGGCTAGGTGGTTACTCTAGTTGATTTGTCACTTCTGGTATATTGATGAGTGGCCTATAATAGTTTCAGAATCCGAGTTCCCGCCCCTATCTGTGAATTTAAGTTGTAACTTGTAAGACGCCTTCAATTTGACCATGCCGCATATATATACTGAAGAATATTAAAATGACCATCGCCATATTACATAGAATAATATTAAAATTCACGTACATGTTAGAGAGTTCAGACTCTAGAAGCTTATTAAATATTCCATGTGCAATATTTACAGAAGTGATGTGATGTGGCGTTCAAAAAATTGAAAAAGTTATCTATTTTTCTCTCATTTTTGCGTACGTCATGCAGAATGAAAAAGGAACACTGCTCAGTTATCATGTGTACATATTGTCTTGATAGCTCAAAAGTGGTTTCGACTAGACTGAAGCCACAATACTGAAGACTATGAAAGTTGTTGAAGGCCTCGTTGAGGGCTGTATTATATTGTTAAAAATTTCACGCAGCAAACATGTCCTTATATACATAACTAAACTGGATATTCAAATAAAAATGCCAATTTAATTTCCCACCATTTTCATTTCATGCAAAGATAACGGTATATGGCTAGTTCGTTACAGGTTTTAATTCTTCCCCTTGTGGATGATTGTTAGTTTGTTTTGCTTTCTTTGGTAGAACAATAGTGTATTTCATTGTTAGTATATATGCGCCGTATCAAGTGAAGGGATCACCAATTCTCTGGGAGCCATATATGAAAGTGATGAGGACTGAGGATCACATTTAAACACGCCAAACATTGCTTAAATTACATTGCATTAACCCAAAACAGATGCAGAAAGCTCTCACCATTATTCAAGACAGAAGCGGGGGAGCCATATATTAAAGTGATGAGGACTGAGGATCACTAGCCAGAGATCTGAATGGGGTTGACCTCAGGTTTCTTCTCTTCCAGCTTAGGCACAGTGACAGTGAGCACCCCATTTTCCATACAAGCCTTGATCTCCTCCGCGCCTTGGTGTTCGCAGGCAGCTGGAATCTTCTCATGAACTTGCCGGTGCTCCTCTCAATATATCCGGTGCCACTTCTCCTCCTTGTGCTCCTCCTCTCTGCTTCTCTCCCCACAGATCTGCAGAACCCTGTCGTCCTCCACCTCCACCTTTATGTCCTCCTTCTTCAGCCCCGGAAGGTCGGCCTTGAAGATGTGACACTCTGGGGTTTCCTTCCAGTCCACGTGAGCACCGGCTATATGGAGCTGGTTTCTCGAGCGGAGGACAGCAGGTTGGCCACCGTGCCGGAGAATGGGAAGCCCTCAAGAGGATCCCACGGGTCCAGAGAGAAAGGATCGAAAATAATGTTGCTTCGTCGATTACCGAAAAAGCTCGGGATGAGTGACATACTTGGATTCAAGGATAGGGTTTCGTTGATTCTTTGGAATACTTGAGATGATGATGATAAGGAGAAAGCGAGAGTGTGTTATGCAAAGGGGGAGGAAAGAAATCTGTGGCATGAACGATAAGTCTAAGTGAAAGCTAGCTTTGTTTGAAGTATGAACTGGATTCGCAATTTCCTCGAGACGACGACACATGTGCATGAGGTGTCGTTCAGTCCACTGAATAAAATATATGATGTGTCATTTCTATGGACTGTGGGGGCCAGTTATGATTCCACTCATGGCTATGTACTATTGACCTCATACTCCTTCCAGTACTTTTGTACAGAGAACAAGTACACTTACTTCTTAGTACTTGTTTGGTATAAGAGATTTGAAAGGAAGACAAAATGGGAAAAAAAAAATTATAAGTTGAATTTTAAAAAAGAGCAAAGAGACACCCATCACCATAAATTTTTTTTAGGGGCAAAATATATATAAACTCTTAAAAATGGAGTAAATTTAATAATCCCTACCGTTGAACTTCTAACTCCATTAATACCGTTAAAGAGTAAGGGGCAAATTTAACAACACATTTTTTTCGTAGGGACGCCTAGCACTATAAACTCTTAAAAATGGGGTAAATTTAACAATCCATCCATTGAACCTCTTGTCTTCTTGAAGCCAGACCTAACTCTCTGCTACTCCTCCCCCTCTCTCATCATGTTTCACCACCTCCCGCTATTAGCCTCGAGATTTCGTAAGGACAACCTAAAGCAAGTCGTTTTCCTGCTCTATGCCGCTGCCATCTTGCCTACCACTTTCTACGTTGTCGCCCAATTTCTCGTATTTTCCGAACTGGTCTGAACTATCTTCAACAAGGTTCTCCAATCGAGTAAGAGTTTGAGAAGCTTATTCTCTGAATCACTCTGTTTTTTTTATTAACAGTGAATTCATGTATTTTGGAATAATGCTTTCACTCTTGTTTCAAATTTTGGCACTGCTTCAAAAAAAATCTCCTATCATAAATATATGTTTTATAAACATTTCACCATAGGTGTAACAGACCAAAGCTGGTTCTCCGGCAACCTCTGGTAGGGAAGAAGAAGCAGAAAAATGATGGGCCTAATAAATCTTGAGGCTGATGGCGAGAGGTAGTAGAACATGATGAGAATGATGGGGGAACAGCAGAGAGCCAGGTTTGGCTTCAAGAAGACAAGAGGTTCAATGAACATATTGTAAAATTTTTCCCTTTTTAAGAGTTTATAATGTCAGCCGCCTTTACAAGAAAAGTTTGCTATTAAATTTGCCCCATTTTGAAGAGTTTATGGTGTCAGGCGCCCCTATAGAAAAGTTTATTGTTTAATTTGCCCCTTACCTTTTAACGGTGTTAACAGCGTTAGAAGCTCAACGGTACGGATTGTTAAACTTACCCCCTTTTTAGAGTTTATGTATATTTTTGCTTCTAAAAAAAGTTTATGGTGCCAAATGCCCCTTAGAAGAAAGTTTATGGTGCTTGATGTAACATCCCAAATTTTGATTCATTAAAATTCCCCAAGTATATGTTAAGATGAGGGGAATAAAATTGTGGATTTTGGATAAGAATTATGGCAAAGTAAGTTCTGGCTGATTTCTAGAATGAGACTAATGTCAGTCTTGTTATACATACTTTTTATGTTAATGATGTCAAAAAATCATGGAAATTTTTAGTCTAAAACTAGACATGTTAAAATTTAATTTGATATGTCATTTGCATTATTTGGATGTATATGTTAAGAGATATTGATTTTTGAAATTTGCCTAGTGAAATTTGCTAGTTTCTGGAGCAGCATACAAACATGAATTTCCTGAGGAATTTTCAATTCCAATTGAGCAAAGGAATTATTTTTTTCTGAAACTAAACTAGCTGAGGGTCACATAGCTAGCCTTTGGAATCACCTCAATTGGACATATAGATAATTAAATA
The DNA here is from genome assembly GCA_037177275.1 of Acacia concinna. Lineage (NCBI taxonomy): Eukaryota > Viridiplantae > Streptophyta > Magnoliopsida > Fabales > Fabaceae > Acacia > Acacia concinna. The sequence continues at coordinate 6,767 of JBAGKO010007496.1, read as the reverse complement.
TGAATTTTTAAAGTTGGGTGAAAATTCTGTTCAGAAATTTGAAATTTGTAAAAATGTAATGGCATACTTATAAATTGTGGCACACCCAAGGATAAGAAGGGAAGAAAAAATATGATCTCAAAGGTAAGATGGGAATACCAAAATGAAGGGCCAAGATTTAGTCTTACTACTTAAAAAATCAAGATTTGGAAAAGCAAATTTATGTGGCTATAATTAAAGTTGATTAGTTTAATGGAATTCTTGCACATGGGAAAAGCAAGAAATAAAACAAATTATGACCTTTGAAGAGGCCATTTTGTGCAGCAAGAAGAGCTAAGAGAGAGAGGGAGTTCAAGAGGAATTAGAGCGAAGAGGAAGAGAATATGAAGGAAGGAAGATCAAGCAAAAAGCTTAAGGTAAGGTTTAAGCAAAAACCTCCCATTTCTTCTGAGTTACTTGAGTTTACACTTCTTCTAAACTTTTGGGAACCCTTGATCCCATGTGTAGCAAGAACAAGTTAGAGGAAAAGGGGCTGCAAATTTCGGATTAGAGAGGTAAAAAGCAAAGACCAAGAGGTAATAATCTAAACCATGAACCTCTTCTTAATTCTAGCTAGTTGTGGTGCTTGATGGTTGTTTTTTGGAGATAGTTCAATTGTGTGGTGTATTTTGCTAGCCAAACCTCATTCAAATATTATGAAAATTTACAGACTTAAAGTAGACATCTAGAGCTTTAACTTGATGGGTAAAACATAAGTTTTTGACATGTAGATCAAAAGATATTATTTTTCAAAGTTGGCCCTATTTTTAGAACTAGATTTTGAATGGTTAGGGTTTGGAAAATTTATGGAAAACGTGTGACAAATGTTTACATGAAAAAATATTTTTATTTGAAATTACACTTAAATGGGTTTAATATGGGCTTGTAATTGATCAAATTGAAGTTTTCTAGAATTATTTATGATTTTTGAAATTTGGACATTGAATCTGGAAGTTATTCTGTGGGATATTGACTATGAGATGTTGTTCTCTGACCAAATGAATTCTAATACCCACGAAAGTTTCTAGAAATAAAGTAGGCCCAATGAGATTTAGTTGGATGGGTAGTTTGTGATGATTGGATGAGTACATTGAGAGATACAGATTTTTAAACTTTGGTAATGATTCTGGATGTTGTCCTATGATAGTTGTATATAAAGACAAAATATGGGATTGTGTGAATGATAACAAGGGTCATATAGGGCTTTAAACCATAAAAATTAGATGTTTGTAGAATTAGTTATGATTTTTCAAAGTTGAATGAAAAATCATGCCAGCACTATCCATGCGAATTTAATGAGCCTATTAGCTACTTAATTAGGCCTAAGCACAAACCCAAATAACAACTAACTTGAGTAAGTATATTATGCAAGTATTAGACAAAATGATAACCTATTGTCCGTACATTTTAAATTATAGGATCTAATAGTTGTCCACAGCTTAAGACTTGCCCAAGTACAAACAAACGATTGAACATTGCTTAAGGGAAGCAGTCAGGTACTAATTTTGTCTTTCATATATTATAAGTTACACTATATGTCTTTGTATTCATCATGAATTGCCTGTCACATTTTGATTATGTGGGGTGGTCGTCTAGGGCCTATTGTAGGGGTGAACGCTCAGGCTAATAATAAAATGTTTTGATTATGTGAGGTGGTCGCCCGGGGCCTATTGCACTAGTGAACGCTCAAGCCAATAAAATGTTTTGATTATGCGGGGTGGTCGCCCGAGGCCTATTGCATGGGTAGACGCTCAGGAAAATACAATATTCTGTGATTCATGAGTGGATGCTTAGAGCCTATTGCACGAGTATCACTCATGGCCTTGTGATATACCTAGCGCTATGGTGATTGTGAATTGCATATTATACACTGAATGTTGTTGTGATAATTCTGTTATATGATGACTGTGTGGCTTATTTTGTAATGTTGTATCGATATGATTGGCTATCTGTTACTACTGGGATTCTTTTAAACCTTACTCTTTTTCATAAACAAATTTACAGTACAGGAAGGCAGCTTAAAGAGCGAGAAGGTAGATATGAACAGCTAGATGTTGGAGTAGAGAGACTCTAATATTCTATTGGTTGTCTGTTTTGGAATATTTTGCATATTTTGGATATGTATTCGGTGTAAATGACTTGTAACCCTGACAATGGCACTGTATGTAGTGGAATTTGTAAAGCTGATAGATTAGTAAATGGGCGGTAATAAGGCTAATTGAATAATTTAGCTCGTGAATACTTCAAAACATGAGAACTAAGTAGAGAGTTGCTAGTATACATCTAATAAGATTGGAATGAAACAAGAAAAGAGCCTATGAGACTTAATGAGATAGTGAATGTTTATAAAATTCTTCAAGAAAATTTTATTACTTGATGGGGGAAAAAAAGAAAATCCCTTCCAATCCTAGGTTTAATTCCTGAGACAGGTTTGGAATTTATAAACGTTTTTTTTAAGTTTGTTTAATTCAAGACTCACAAATAATCTAAACTATTGGATATAAGGTGTTACACTGGGTGTCCCTTTGCCCTTACAAAAAATTAAAGAAGTAGGGTTAAAAGTTTTAAATTATTTTTTATAATTTTGTATGTTACATTTTCTCTTTATTAAAATTTTATAATCCCACTTCTTTAATTTCTTTAAATTCAACATCTAAATTGTTTGTTTTCCCTCCCTTTCTCTCTCCTCCCCTCATATCAAACAACCCCTTAATTGAAGTATAACATATAATTGATTTTTTTAATATTAAAAAAATTAAGTAAGTTAGTTAATCATAATATATATATATACACGTCAATTGATTATATATCAGTTCATAAATCAAATAAATCAGTTTAGTATAAGAAAAGTAAATATTAATATTTTTAAATAATTTATTTAACTTCTTTAATCTCTTAAAAAAATTAAATATGTCTTATTATATTAAGGACATAAGTAGTATTAAAACTAAGCAAAGAGATATGAATGATACTTCTCTAGTTTTATATATAGGGTAAAGGGAATCTTTTGTGTTTTATTTATAAGTCGCCTTATTAAAATTTTAAAGTGAATGTACAATTTATGTTAAATAGAATCAAAAGAAAATATATATAATGACGATGAAAATAGAAAAAAAAAACCTTTTGAAGCAAATATAATTTATCCCTTATATTAAAAACCCACCTTATAAAAACGTTTCTCATAAAAAAAATATAGGGGAGTGCTTACTAATCATAGTTGCACACTACACAACAATTTATAAAAGAGAAATTCTTGTGTGAATCGTATTTGTCATGTCATTTGTAGTTTGATTAATGAAAATACAACAACTCGACTCACATTAATCCCAAGTAGCTTCTTATATATTTCCTATTTTTATTTTTCTTTAAATCAATGAATCTTTTAATTAAAATTTCATGAGTAATGAGAAAATGAATCTTATGATCTTTTTTTAATTTTATTGATATGTCATCTTATATTTAGAAGGTTTTAATTTGTTGTATCATAAATAACATGGTAAATCAGGGTTATACAATAATTTCTCTTCTATAAAATTTTTGGATTTTTTTTGTTAAAGTATCTATTGGCGGCTTTTTTACTCAAATACGGTAAACAGTAAAAATATTAACCAAAATACTACATAGACAGAAATAATTACCGATATATTGCACCCGAAATCGTTAATTTAGTGAACGATTTGTAGAAATCGTTCACCAGAGTAACGATTTGTGTAGAAATGGGAGAGAGGGGTGGGTTTGCGTTCACGTGGTCCCAGGCTGAGTTGTCCCATCAGCCTGGGCGCCTCTTCCCTATGCATTCCCTACATCTTCCCCATGTAACCCCCCATCGAAACCATACATGCATGTGTCTGCATGCATGTCTCTCTTCAGCGTTTTTCCTATTCTTCTGACACCTTTTATTTTTGTCTCTTACACCGACACAATAACCCATGAATGCATAGTTATTACTCACACTCCCCTGTATATACATATGTTTCTCAATTATATTATGCATACTACTTCATCCGCTCATCTCTCCTCTTTGTTGTCTTCAGTCTTTCATTCCTCTCTATTTGATTCCTCTCTATCTCTCTCTCGTCCCTCCTCCTCCTCTTTGCTATCTTCAGTGGTTCATTCCTAGCTCTCTTACATTCCCCCGTTTGTCTCGTCCATCCTCCTTACTCTTAAATATCTACCTTCTACATTTTCTAGTTACTTGGTGTTTTAAATTGGCTATATTTATAATTATTGTAAGTAATGTTGTCTATTGTTTCTTTGAATTTTATAGTCTGTAATATATTTATGTTGCTCTTACTGACTTGAATGTTACTACTCATTTTATTTTTAGGCGATTAATATCGGATTGATCAAGTTGAAAGATCAAATAGTTGCCAAATATTGTAAGTATACTGTATTATATATTAATACATGTGAGCTATAAGATCTAAATATTTTAATTTGAAGTCTATTATTTTATCTGCTAAGTATGTGATTTCGTCTATATGAACATTGTGTGATAATATATGGAGATAACTTTTAAAGTTTATTATCCAATAAAGAACTACTATGTCATTTCATCTAAATAAAGTGTAATTGATATTTAATTTATGCTTATTTTAGGTGAAATTATTTTTTATAATTCTAATTATGCTTATTTTTAGGTGATATTTAATTTATGCTTATTTTTTAATAATCCAATTGATGCTTGTTATTTCCTGCGATTCTTTCTTGTATTGAATAAGTTAGGCATCCACTTTGGTATCTTATTGAACAAAAATGGTGATATTGTTCCTCCATTTTTGAAGAATTTCAATTTTTGGGAAGTTTCATGGTCATTGAATAAGAAGAGTTTCCATTTTTTCAAATGAACGCTTTGAAGACCTATTGATTCAAACAATTGAGTGGTTAGAATCAATAAGTGGTTTTTTTTCCAACCTAAGATGAAAAATTCTTTTGATTTAAATGAATGATATTCTATTTTTTCTATATAAATGTTTATAATATATATATATATGAACAACCACTTATTTGTGAAAAAGATGTAAAGAGCAATTAAATATTTTCAAGATGATAAAGGAGACTATGAGAGTGCAATAAAATTATTTTACCTATATTTTAAATTTCTAAATTGGGTCAATAACTGAATTAGGAATTTTATAACTTTAACAACTTCATGTAGAATTTTTATATTTTAAGCAACAGCATATGAAAATTTCCCTTTTTATTATTAATCTGTTAGAGAAATTAAAGTAGTTAATTTGATGATTTTAAAATATTTGTTTTGATTATTTTTCTCAAAAACATTTTGTTAGTGTTCATGTAGTCGGATTCTTGTGTGTAAGTTTAAGTTTCCTTGATTGATATTTGTAATGCAATATTTAGGAAATATATAATAGATGGTAAAAAGAAGACCGTGTGTGTATCTTCAAATGGACGAATTTGTAATGGTCTTTCTCATGTAATATTTGAGTTTGATAGAGTGAAAATAATAAAAGTTGACCCAAATATTACTTTGGATAAATTAAAGCAATTGATTGGTAAAAAGCTACAACTTGCTCCCAATCAAATTCTAACAGACCTAGTGTATAGATATCCTACATGATTCAATCCGCCACAATACTGGGCATGTAATTTGGTGGAAGATGAGGATGTAGAACAAATGTGAGAAATGACTCGAACATTATCAACTTACACAAAATGTGCGGAGTTGTATGCTAACATATGTGATTTACCGTATGATGGCAATGTTCAGTCACAACAAATGATGAATTTTGGGGGAAATATGTTTCCATCAAGTAGCAATGACATTAACGTAATGCAACAAGGTTCCATGTTTATCGATGAGGAGGAACCTTTCAACTCATTTGAGCCTCCTATTATGAGTGACATGGATATACTAGCATCTCCTATGCCTCATGTAGAAGACATTGTTGAAGAAAGTGAGGATGAGGATGAATATGATTCTTTGTTGAACATTGGCAATTAGAATGATAATGATAATGACCATGAAGTGAGGAATGAGGACAATGATGTTGCAATTGTCTTCTTATCACAAATTCATGATGAATCACATATGACCCACGAGCTTGGTGATTTAGAAGGAAGTCTAAATTTTAGTGATAATGAAGAGTTATATATCGGAAAGATGTTTAGCAACATCTGAGCTCTTAGACGTGCAATCAAGATGTACTCTGTTCTAGTGCATCATGCATTTAAGGTATTTTATTCTTGTAAAAAGTATGAAGGATACCGATGTATTAATTATAGAGAAAGTTGCAATTGGAAAGTTAGGGCTTGTAGGCAAGAAAATAGAAACTTTTGGGAGATAACAAAATATAATGGGCCCTACACATGCTTGAGCACATCATTAAGTCAAGATCATCCAAAGCTGGATGCCGATGTTATATCATCTTGTATTATGGCAATGGTGACTGAAAAGCCTAATATGAAAGTCTCACAAATTATTGAGAGAGTGCAATCCATGTTTGGATATACTGTGTCATATAGGAAAGTGTGGAAGGCATAACAATTAGCTATTGCATCTGTTTTTTGTAATTGGGAGACCTCATATTCCTTACTCTCAAGGTGGTTAGCTACTGTTGAACACTTCATGCCTAGGTCATGTGTACAATTTTCAAAGAAGCAATGCCATCAAGTTGATTCAAACGGTCAACCGGTTGAAATGTTTCATCGTGTTTTTTGGGCATTCAAACCATGCATAGATGCATTTCCTTACCTAAAGCCTATTGTACAAGTTGATGGAATATTCT
>JBAGKO010007485.1:0-11801 GCA_037177275.1 Acacia concinna | reverse complement strand
GATAACTCCCTAAATATATTAAAATATATCTTAAATTTATCTAAAAATAGGGAGTTATCAAAAGTCCATATCAGTACCTAGCCCATTCAGTAGTCCATTTGCTGATTCTCCATCTGAAAATTTTACACTATCTTTTCCTTCCCGCCCAAATTCTTAGCACACACCCTTCACGCCCATGCTCTTGCTAACTGGCCAACAGAATTTAGGTCCCACACGTGAACCTTCCACATCCACGCTCTTCCTTGATGATGAAGTTTCACGCGCCGAGGTCATCTGAACTGAGGCATATTCTCCTTCTCTGATCATCACCACCGTGGATATAGTTTTCACCGGATTCGTCCTTAGATCTGCCGCATACATCGACTTTAGAGGGTCTCTCTCTGCCATAATCCTCTCACTGTCGCAGCCTCTGAAATCATGGCCAACACGGCCACAATTATAACAAAAACCTTGAAGTTTTTCATATCTAAAAGATACCCATACCTTATCTAGCCCAGGTCTCGGTATCCAAATTCCAGCAATATAAGGCTTCATGAGGTCAATTTCCACTCGAATTCTAACAAAATCTCTGAATAATAGTTCATCAATATTTGGATCTTCAAAACAAATTACCTCCCCCAGTACACTACCTACTTTGATAATATTCTTCCTCGTTATAATCTTTGGAGGAAGTTCATGCGCTTGTACCTAGTAGACACACTTACTTGTGAGCACTTCCTTCACTATTAACAATGGCGACTACGGACGCAGATTAAGTAGAAAACCATCAACAGCCCATGGACTGTCGCGAAGAATGCGATCGTATTCTTGCTTGTCTTCAAACTGAAATGAGTAAACATGATCTTCAAGGAACCCGATCTCCAACTTCCCTTTGACATTCCAGCTTCTGGCTAGCGATTTCCTGAAAGTAGTCCGATTAATAGGGCGATTAGACACTAGTTTACCCACCAGACCAAAGTGACCTTCCACTCACTTTTGATTCATACATTTTGCCAAAAAAGAAGAAAAGTAAAAAACTAATAAGCTTTCTTGCCAGCTGTGTCCCAAATCTGCGCCTTCAACATTTTGTCATCCGCACTAATTTTGTGCGTGGCAAACTCAACCGCAATTATGAATTTAGACTGGAGGTTTCGAGTGAACTGAGAGTGAAGGTTGGATTAACCTGGTCGGATCAAGATTGCGTCAAAAAAGAAGACATACAAGAACCGACGCTTCCAAGAGGGAAAAGGAAACCGAGGTGAAATTGAACGAAATAAGTAAGGATAAGTATTGAGGATGTATTCCGTTTATTTAGCCTACCAGCTTCTTCCCCTTAATCATCACTGAGCTCTGGTTCAGAGGCTGACTTACGACTGGGAGGGAAAGCAAGAAGCGGCTGTGAAAGGGGAGAAAGAAAATAGATGTTAGGCCTACCTACATTAGTTAGGGTGAAAATTGCCCCATTTTTATTAGATAAGGGTTGAAATTGCATTAATAAATGCTTTAAGGTATTTTTTGTCTCTTAAAAAAATACTTTAAGGTGCTCAATGCACCTTAACCCTAATGGGTTAACTATTGATCATCATTTGGTGTTTATCACATCAACATATGCTTACCTTCCCAACATCATTTGCTTAGTGTGTCTTTATGACGATAACTTACTGCGTTTGGATTAACTTTTAAGAATAATTTTTAGAGATTCTGAAATAAGTATATAAGAAAAATTTTATTTTAACTTACGCAAACTTAGGTTTGGGAGTTTCCCAAATAATTTTGACCCATTACACTTATTACGTGTACGTGACCCATCTAATATCTAACAACCAGCTCTAATGAATTGTACATTAGGGTCGGATCTGATTGATTATACCAACAACCAAATAATTAATGAAATGACAGTCATTGTACTAATATTAATATTGCATTTATTTTGTCTTCAGTATGAGATTAATTAGATACATGCATTGATATAAATTTTACAGTGAATTATATTATTTTTTAACACATTTGAACATTACTAGCAATTCTACTACAAATCTCTCTCTTTTTTTTGGATCAACCGAACCACAAATCTCTCTTGTTTGTATGAAGTGCTTTATTTGCTAATTTTGACACCGTATGTATATAAATAGACACACTAAAAATTAGCGAGAAGGGTTATTTGCTTACTAATTAGTGAGGGATATGGCAAGAGACCATGTCTTTTTGCTATTCCCTCTAGTATGAGAGTACTGGAGGGAAGGGGATGAAAAATGTTTTTGAGTTGGATTTAAAAAAAATAGAGAAAATGGTCAAAATTTTTTCATTATTTTTTATTATTTTATCTCACATCTACTTATTAAAATTGTATAATCTCATTTACTCAAATTTTAAAATTTTTCCTCCCTTCACCCCATATCCCATATACTAAATAGCCCACAAGGTTTTTTTAGCATGAGGAAAATGGAAGGGAGGGGAGGGGATGAAAATTTATAAAAATTTAGAGAGGTGTGTTGTAAAAAAAAAATTAGTTAATTTTTCTGCTTCTTTCATCTTACATTTTTTTCTTTATTAAAATTTTATAACGACATTCTTCCATTTTTTTAATTTTTTTTTTATTCATTAAGATCTCCCCCACCTCCATTTCCCTCATATATGAATGGATTCAACCAAGATAAACCATATCTTTCTCTTTCTCTTGCCATGACTCCTTCATATTATGGTTGCACTATACAACTAGAATTTGAAGATAGGTCACATATGAAGAGAGACACAATAGAATTTTTGAAAAGAGAAGCTCTATTCAAGAAGTTGATAAAAATTATGCTAGTGCATGGTTCAAGAAGCGCACGAAAAAGGGAGAGCTGGAAGAAGCAGAAAAATTAACTAATTTTTTTTTAAGATGAAAGAAGCACATACATTTATAACCCACTAACATAATTAATCGAAAATAAAAAATAAAAAAAAACCCACTAACATATGCGCAACAGTCAAAGAAAGACCACGTATATCTGATACTATGAGACAAAAAGAACAAACCAGAACAAATAACGACAAACACAAGAAATCAAACCTAAAACAACTAACAAATATATATCACTAAACTAAAAGTAACGGCGGATTGAGATAAGCCAAAAACACATATTTGATTTCGTAAACCGAATCCATCCCCTCAGAAATGAAAAGCCCAAACAGAAGTAGGAACAAAAGGGAAGAAAATCAGAGGTTCTAAATGCAAAGAGAACCATGACACCATCCCCCAACGAGTTCCATGTACACCTTAGAGGGGAAGAAGATGTGTCAGTAAAACCTACGAAGAAAAGAGAGAAAACGCTGGTAGACATAGAAACAAACAGAGATGCAATGGAGATGAAGATGGTGGCTGTAAAATCATCAAAAGAAGCTGAAGAATTGCGCAAAAGGAAGGGAAAATAAGTTTCGGTACTAAGCAATACTGATGACTACCAATAACTCATCACCAGTACACAACTTCTGTGTCTAGTTTGGATGATTCAAATTGAAGTATTTTTATTTTTATTAAAAGAATTTTATTTGAATGTGCACAGAATACTATTCAAGTTTATATGTAGAAGAACAAAGCGAAATGAGTAAATAGTTTATACACATTTCTTTCGTTTTATTGATTGCATGTTCCTTTAAGAACCAAATTTACATTTTAAATATCCACTAAATAAACGCTAATAGTTGAAAGTACATTAATAAATTCTATTAGCACCCTACTCTAATAAATAACGGACACAGATGTATAGCGGTTCAGGACGCTTTCTATTTTTTATTGTTATATTTTTGTCATATTCCCCTAATTTTAACCCTTCATTTAATTTAAGGCAAAAAACCACCTATCTTTTTCGATAAGCAAAAAAAAAACATACAGACTTGCTAAAAACATAAAGACTTTCTAAAATAAAGGTTATTTTTTATTATTAAATTAAATATCATTTCAATTAATTTATAATGAAAGATTATGATATCATATTTATCTTAAAAAATCAGAAATTGTTTATGAAAAAAGGTTGTGGAATTGAAGTCAAAATAAAATAAAAGATTACTTCGTTAAAATCACAGAGACTTGCTGAAATGAATGAAACTTTATTTATATATATAAATAAAATAAAGATAATAAAATGAGGTCATTCCATAATGTATTATTTCTCAATTGTATTTGATATTCATAATTAAAAATATGATATCAAGATAATTTGGATTTTACATATGACCATGTATCGTATTTTTGAATTGTTATTATTTAATTATAAATTTAAATGAAAAGAAGAGGACACATAGTTATATGTGAACAAAGAAATTGATATAATGTATATAAGAAACTTGATATAAGTATGGTCCCATTTTATTATCTTTATTTTATTTTGATATAAAAAAAGTTTTATTTATTTTAGTAAGTCTCCATTATTTTAACAAGTGATCTTTTTATTTTGTTTCCATAATTTTCATAATCTGGTTTGAATTTTTTTAGATATATCTGATCCCATAATCTTTTATTATAAATTAATTGAAATGATATTTAATTTAATAATAAAAAAGTTTCCTTTATTTTAGCAACTCTCCATGTTTTTAATTAGTAAGTGTAGGTGCGCATCAACAGTGATTTCTGATCATGGATTAACGAATGGTTAAGATTAGGGAAATAAAACAAAAATAAAACAATAAACAATAAGAAACGTCCTGGGTCAGGATGTATAGGAATGGAAACCGGAAAAAAAATATTTGGACAACGGGGGTTGCACGTTTCTCTCTTGTAACTGTATCTTTCTAATTAATTAGATGAAAATCATGTTCTATCAACAGGACTCAGGAGTATTAACAATCCACGCTGATCCAACTATTTGTCCCGTATGTTACACCCACCACACGTATTTATGCACGTATGAGGACTGTGCATTCAGAAAAAATGAGTAAAGGACTGAGCCACATTGCGCTCTCTCTCACACACACAAACAAAAATATATATTCGGTACAGCTTTAATTTTTAATTGGATTTTTTCTTGCCATTCCCCCTTCGAAGGCGTATTCATCCCCTTTTGCCTCCCGGGATCTTCTTCAAAAATCAGACATCGTGAAAGCGTACGCTTCCCTTTTTCGAGTTCTTGATAATCATAAGGAGGGTCCGGCGATCCGCTTCAATGGAGGGAGAATGCCCGCCAAAGTGTGCTTTATTGAAAAGGGGATATGATATGGGGCCTTAGATTGGGCATACCTGGAGGTTGGAATAATGTTGTACTATTATGTTAGCTCAAAGTGCTTATAGTGGCTCACCCTTTATACCAGACTGATGATACTACTAGCAATTCAAGTGATAGCCGGTGAGTACGTTATGTGCTCCTGGAAAAATTGCTCTGCTCCTAAAACAATATCTGGCTATCTAGGTAGTGCTTTTGAGTGGTTATTTACGGGACAAAATTACATTTTAACCCTTATGAAAAGTATATACTCATTTTTATATTGTCAATAGTGCGTTTTAAAATCATTTATACATTTAATGAATAAGGGTTGGATCTAGCAGAAAGAAATAGTCCTTGGCAATGTGACGAATCAAGATTCAAATCTTTTTTGAGGAAGTTGCCCGCTTGACTGTGATTCGAATAAGATACATATTCCTAACAGAAAAAAAAAATCATTTATACGTTTATGAAACCTATTCTGTGGAAGAAACCAGAAAATTTAACTATGGCTCAGGTGTAACAGTAATAATTAGAATTATTATTTTCAATTACTGGATATATAAATGAAACTCTCTCTATATATATATATGTAGCACGCAATACTTCGCCATATGCATAGAGCCACAAATCTCTCAAAGCAATGTTCCAGATTAGTGTAGTTGCAGGTTTTGTATCGGTCATCTTGTTTCTGTATTATTACGTACCATCGGAGACGATGTTGCAGAAACCCTTTGTTAACAGAATGGCCTACGTTGTGTATATCGCCAGCCGTTCTTTGTAATTTGTGACGGTATGTTCCGTGAACATGTAATCGAGGCTCTCCAAAGACAGCAGGTAACCGGCAACTTCATTGAACCTCGGCTTACACGAATGAATTCTATCATCACCAGATATCCCAGGAATGCAAATCATATTATGAGCAAGAATTTTGCCAACTACGTCAAGGGGCCTGCGTTTCGAAAATAAAGAAGAACGCGAATCTAGACAGAAGTGATATGGAGAAGGCAAGAGAGATTGAGACGGAGAAGTGAGAAACTGAGAATTGGAGAGATGGAGGTTAGGGTCCGATCTGGGTGTATGATAACAGAAATCACGATCTACAAGTGAGAGCGAGAGACCCCGTACGTGCTTCTGTGTGATCCGGTCTTTTATGGAATTCAGATTGGGAGGTAAGGGTTTGTTTGGGTAATAGCACAAATGTGAAGAATCCAAGGGTTAGCTTTAGCTTTCAAGATAAGCTTCCAAACAATGCCTAAGAGGTCTTTTTTCCATATGATTTATTAAAAATAAGATAATAATTCTACACATGTTCTCTCATCTAATTCCATATTTGCCCTCCATTGATCTCCAATGTACCATATAATCACCCTCATAAATGAAATGTAAAAAGACAATATCATATGTTCACAATTAAGGAATAATAGGAATAACAAATATTACTCTAAATATCACAATTTAGCCAATTAATTTCAAAAATATCACATTAATACTTAATTTTTTGCTTTACATTAATACTTAATTATGCCTACAATAGTCAATCAAATCCCACAGAAGTAATATTGAAATTTTTTGTAGTGATTAATGAAACTAAATAAATTATTTTAAGGTGTTGATTGATTTATCTTTTTTATACTAATTTATCATACTGATGAATTGATATATAATCAAATGACACATGACACATGCTATAATTAATTTATTTATTCAGTTTCTTTAATTTCTCTAAAAAAATTCAATTGGATCTTATATTAAAGTATTTGACATTTTTGTCAAATTTTTTTTATCAAATTAACCCTATTAATATTCCATCAACAATAATTAAATAGAATATGAAGGGAGGAATTAAGGAGGATGATTAGAGTGTTTTTGAAAAAAAACTACATCATATTAACTAATTCAACTAACATACTTAATTTACTCAAATTACTTAATTAGATCTTAAATTAACAACATATAATGGTCACGGCTATCTTACTAAATTATCATGTCTATGTGGCGAAACATCATGTTTCTCCCACACTTTTGAGTTCAGCTTCTCTCCCTGCCAAGGACCTCGTTGGCAGGAGAGAATCCCAACCCACACTTTCAATGGTATGGTCTCAAAGTTGGAATCACAAAAAGAGGTTGATTTGTTACATTAACCAAACTTAATTCGATTATTTGCTCAATATATATCCACCCTTACTCCCAGGGTCCAAGTTCATAATTTCAACAGTGAAGTATTCTAGACGTTATAGCTAGAACCAAAGCCATCGTCTCACTTCTTCTGGGTTGTCTTGAGTCGAGCTAGTGGGTGTGATGATGCTTAGAGCCTGTTTGGTTAAGCGGTGGACAATCGTGATCGTGATTTGCATAAGTGAAACTGATAAAAGTGCTGTTAAGCAATCATGATCTATTGTGATTTCTGTTTGGATATATTTTTTCACAATTGACTTTAAAAACTATGATGATGTGTGGATTTTATTTATTAAAAGTATTTGAAAACGTAAAGTTATAAAAAAAGGTATGAATAGTATATAGCTATTTATTTTCATTATTATATTTAAACATAAATGTTATAAAATATAATTTAAAATATGAAATGAATATTGAAATATAATTTTTATATTATTACTACTACTATATATATGATTTAAGAATTTATGTGTAGAAAAAGTACACATAAAACTAAAAGACATTTTATATTTAACTAAGCAAAGAATGGAAATATATAACATTATTAAAATTCATAATCAATAACATATGTACGAAAATAATATGTTTGATCAAAATTATAAATAACAAATAAATAGTTATGATCCATAAGATCCTGCGATATTTATTAATTCAAACTATACGTAATTCATAAATAAGTGTGAATATTATTTTCTGCCTCAAATGTAGTTAGAGTTGGTGTTTATAAATTTTTTTAAAGAAAAAATTATTTGTTTGCGTATCAGCATATCAAGGAAATCAACTTTAAGATATGTTATATATATATATATATGTTTTTTGGACAAAATATAAATAATTAATTATAAAGAAACTTTATGAATATTTCAATTATAATATAATGAGATAATTTCTATTGTGTATAAAATTTTTTGATAATTTTCAATCTCAATTAATCAAAACAACTACGATTCAGTAATAAGGGGAAAAATAAGTTAGATCCCAAATATCAAAATATCACAATAACTTAAAGTCAAAAAATAATAAGTAAGAAAGAATATAATACTAACACAACTAAGATAGATTTATAATTTAAATAAGAACAATCCATGCACAGTACATTCAACTAATAAAGAAACAAAGAAGAAGAAGGCATCATGCTAAATATCAAAATATCACAACAACTTTAAGTTAAAAAACAATAATAAGAAAGAGAAGAATAATAACAAAACTAAAGTAAATAATTTAAATAATAATAAATATATATGTTTTGAAATTCAAACCTGCATAACAAATTTACTAGAGAAAAGAGTTCAAAATACATATCGCAAACTAGAGTAACAAAAAGATGAGAGGAGAAAATACTAGTAAGTGAGTAATAGATTGATGAGAGGAGGAAGATATGAGGCTTTAAAACATAGAGAGTTGTTGAAAGAAAAAGGAAAATTTGTTACTAGAATCTTGGAGAGAGAAATTTAGAAAAGATCAAGGAGGGTAAATCGGACAAGTTTTAGTTGACAAAGTTTAATCAGGATTTTTCAAACACATAAACAACACTTCTGTCACTTATCCTCAAATCACGGTATGAGAGCCAAATCACGATTAATGATGATTTATCGGGGTTTTTAAAAATTACCAAAACAAGACAATCGTGATTTATAAGTACTTTTTTAGGTTTAATCGTGATTTCACTACTTAATTAAATAGGCACTTAGTCGACAGAGCATGGTTAAATAGGCACTTAGTCGACAGAGCACATGCTCCTCATTTGATATTTCAGATTATTTAGTTAATTATTATTTTATTATTAGATTTGACGTTTAGTACTTAATATTTATTATATCTTAGGATTAAATATGAATATTATATCTAGCCATTGTGTCTTAAATTCTCTCTTGGTCCACAATATATATCACTTCTAGAGTAATACTTGTGTCCAAAATATAAGTTACTTGCAAGGTAATTAAATGAATTAATTCCTAAATTTCAGTTTTTTATTCTGTAATTAATGCTTGTTTCAAATGTTGCCCACTTATTGAATTTTCAAACATAGTTAAAAGTGAAAAAAATTAATTTAAAAAATTTTATGAGTTAACGGTTAAATTAGTTAATGTGCCTTATATTATGGATTAGAGGAAATAGTATTGATAGTTGATTGGACTAAATTAGGGTTAGCTTTAGGTTTGCCTATAAAAAGGTATGCTTATATTCCCTTTTGTTTAATAATTAATCAATAATATTTCTAAGGTTTTTATTTTTCCCTCTGCATTAATCTTCTTAATTAATTGTACGTGTGATGGCATTATACAAAATCATGATACGGTTATTAGTTGATACCGGGTTTTCTGTTTACATTTACAGGGACTCAGGTTTGGGCTTGTATTGTATAGTTCTCAAGCAAGCTTAGCATGTGTTATTGACGTGCAACAACCGGGAAGAAATCAAGTCGATGAACAAAACAAAAGCTTAGATTATTTTAACAGTGTTAATAGTTTAGCATTTTCTAATTATTAGTTAAGCTAGTTTAGCTTGCCACATGTACATTTGATAGGTAGTTTGTTAGAACTAACTTGTAATTAGTTACAGCTAGCTAGTGTGCTAATGTCTTGTAATTAATTGCTTGTACACGCATATATATATATATATATATATATATATGATCTTTGTATAGACAGATTGAATTCAATGAAATATTTTCTTCCTTCAAAACAGTATTATAATATCAGAGCCTACTATGATTTTCTCTCTCTGAATATGCCATTTCCTTTTTACTTTACCTTCTCTTTTCCCTTTCTCGACTGTACTCTCTTCTCAGTTGACCGACACTTTCTTCTTCTTCTCTATCATTCATCTGCTTTAGTGATCACCATTATTTTGTGATCTATGGCCATGAATCCTTTAGAGCTCTCTTCAATTGTTCACAATCTAGGAAGTTGCTTTTATTTGCATCCGAATGAAAACCTTGGGCTTGTTCTTGTATCGCCACCTCTCACTGGAGCTAACTACCACCATTGGGCTTGTGCAATGATGATTGCTCTTATGAGCAAGAACAAATATCAATTTGTGGACGGTTCTCTTCAAATTCCAGAAAAACACGATGCTATGTATTCCATATGGCAACGATGTAATACAATGGTACTCACCTAGCTGACTTGATCTCTTTCCCCTTCGATTGTACAAAGTGTAATCTGGTTGAATCGCGCAGTGGACGTTTGGAATGATCTTCATGAAAGATTTAGTCACGGTGATGGTTTTAGGGTTGTCGAGCTCCAGGATGAGTTGTATCAATTTCGGAAAAGGGATCTATCGGTCACTGAATATTTTACTCGAATCAAGATGCTGGACAAATTGCTCAATTATCACCCTATTACCGATTGTTCTTACTTTGCTAAGGAGTATTTCCGTAAGGATTATGTGATTCAATTTCTTAAAGGATTGAATGAAAGGTTCTCTATAGTACACTTTCAAATCATGTTCATGGAACCACTTCCATCCATCAACAAAGCGTTTTCCTTAGTCATTCAACAAGAAAGAGAGCTCAATGGCAAGTTCAAACCAGGATCAGTCGCCCACTCTGTTAAGCTTGCTCGTACTAATACATAATCTCAACTGAATACTTAATGGAAGTCTAACACCAATGGAAAAGTATGCACCTACTGTGGTAAACCAAGGCACACAGTTGAGACATGTTATAAGAAACATGGCTACCCTCCTGGTTTCAAGAATTGCAACAAAGGTTCGGTTAATATGGTAACTTCTTCTGTACCTTCTGATGGTGTGTTGTCCTCATCAACACCAATTGTAGCCAATAATTCCATTAGTCAGGATCAAATTAATCAGTTACTTGCTCTCTTGCAATCCAAGACTACTATTGCTTCACATAATTTTCATGACCCATCTACTTCAGTTCCTATTTCACATGTTTTTGCCTCTCTGTGTGTAAATAAGATATATTCTCTCACCTTAATGCCAAATTCTGCTAACTCAAGTATATATGCCACTTTAGCATTTGATTTCTTTAATTCCTGGATCATAGATAGTGGTGCAATTGTCCATGTATGTTCTTCGTTACATGCATTCATTTCATATTCTAAAATTACTCCCATTCAAGTAACATTGCTCACTACTTCTGTTGTCATGGCATGGCTAATATATCTAGTACTGTTCAAATTAATTTAGATAATGTCTTATACATTCCAGAGTTCCATTTCAATATTATTTCTATATCTTAGCTAACCTCTAATATACCATGTCGCATTGTTTTTCTGTCTTCTCAAGGTCTCATACTGGAACTGAAGACATGGAAAACGATTGGTATAACTGAATTTTTTCAAGGATTATATAGATTGAGTAATCACTGCTTCACAAAAGCTTGTGTTGGTAATATTTCTAATTCTTCCTGTATTTCCAATAATATTTCTGATTCTTCATGTACTTCCAATAGTCAATTTCCATTGTGGCATTATCGACTTGGACACCTTTCTTGTAATG
>JBAGKO010007474.1:0-11803 GCA_037177275.1 Acacia concinna | reverse complement strand
AATAGACGGTCAACGTTTTCTCTTTGGATGGTTGTGATATTTAAGCTACCATTTTTATGGTCCATAGGTATTTTTACACCAATAATTTTTTTGTGGTGCTGAATGCTCTTTTTTAAAAAGATGGTGGGCATTTTTGCTCCTTTACCCTTTGGAAAATATAAACTTAAAGGAACATTATTTTCGATATTTAATATAAGATATAATTTAACAAAGAAATTGAACTTCAAAATTGTACACCAAAAGATCAGAGGGAGTAATTAACAACAGAATCAAAAACTAATAATCATTATCTTGATCACCATAATAAAATTTCATTGTGACTTCACGAAATGTAAACGTTGTGAGAGAAAATAGTTGGAACTTGGAAGGTAATTTCATGTATTCATGTCAGAATTTTGTGTCTTTGAACCTTGAAATAACATCAAGTGTAAGGTTATTTTATTTTATTTTATTTTTTTGTTGGGGCCAGTACATCAAGTGTAAGGCTGTTTTTCGTAAATTTTGCAAATTGTATATGAATACTTCATACTTAGATGTAATTTTCATTCCTTCCATTTCCCTCTCGTAGACTTTTATTTAATGCAATGGAACTTGTAAATAGAATAATTATTATTTTTTGTATGTCTCGTTTTCTCTTGAATAATTGTAAAGGGTTACTAATGCATGCTTCAGAAATATTTCATATCTGATTTAGTTATTTCATCTCATAAATATTGTAAACATTTTTTTACACACACTAAAATAACGTATTTTAACGTTTGTGATGATGGGAAGACAATTTCCAAACAATCAAACACATTATTACATGTCCGAAATTAAGAAGCATCATATTTTAATGTATTAGAAGCTTCCGATTGTAATTTTTTAAGGGAAAAAATCTATACCAGCTGATGTAAAATAAATCAACAAACTAAATTAAACATTAAATAAATTTCAATGAATAATCTAGCATATAAAAATAATGATAAGTTACAGCACAAAGTACGTAACATTCTTTTTGTTGGCCCCAAGTCAAGTCCGTAATACTGTTTAACATCGTTATTATAAGTATAAGTATAGATATAGATAAATATATTTAGAACAAGAAAAAGAAAATTGGTAAAATATTGGGGCAACACCCAAAATCGTAATTTCAATGTACTGTGCAGGAGGAGGAGGAAAAAGAAGAGATCAAAGAGCATTGAATAGAAATGTCAGTGAGGCGAATCACAAAACAAGAATTTAGAAAAATTATGATAAGAACAGAAGAACTTAAAAGAGGTACACAGAATCAGGCATTAGCTTAAGCAATTACACATATCGGATCCATTCCCTTCATGGACGAGGAGACACATCTGTTGCATTTAAACACATTCGAGAGAGAAAACGCCACATATAATTTCATCTACTTTTATCGGCCTTCGATTCAGGGATCCCCATTCAAACATCTGCCAAAAAAAATCAAAATCAGACTAGAGGATCAATCGCAACCGAAAAATGAAAATTTTTGGGATGAAAAGGGGAATTTACCTTGGTGGGTTCTGAAATTGAAGCTTGGAAAATGGTTATGATCAGAGACGGTGGGGATGGAAATTGAAAGCTGGGTGGTGGATGATTTATCGTCAAGATCAAGCCAAGAGTTTTTGGTTTTGTTGGGCCATTCATCGAAGAAGCGATGAACAGTTTTTTGATTCTGATCAGGTTCTTCTTCTGGTTTCCCCAGTCCCAGCAGGTAACAATCTTGATCTTGCTGGTTTATACTTTCTCTAGGGTTTTGATTTTGAAGCTGCAAGTGAGAAGAGTACTCGGTAGACGACAAACCAGAGTGGCTGCTCCTCTGTTTCAAGGAGGAAGAAGATGATGAGCTCATTGAGAGTGGCGTGAGATGCCACGAAGAATCTTCCATTGATGAAGCGGAGAAGCTTCTCATCATCCCAGAAGGCTCTGTGAAGAAAGCATGCTCGTCCACATCTTCTTTCAGTCCATCATAAACATAACCACTGTTCCTACTTCACCAAACACAGACAAAAACAAAAATCACCAACAAAACCCTGAATAGAGAGAAACAAAAACAACCATGAACTAGGGATCAGAACTGACAAGTGAGAAGCACTATCATCTTGTAAAGAGAAGCTGAAACCAGATGAAGGAGATCTTGATGAAGGTTGGTGATGATGGTGATTATAGAGGAAGGAATGATGATGATTTTGATTGTGGCTGGTGGAATCAGATAGAGGGGTGGTGGTGAGGGAGAGTAGTGACGGAGTAGTGTTGTTACTTTTTGCAACTGTTAAGGAATTTGTGTTGTTGTTGGTAGTTGGGGTTAACGTTGTTGGTTTGAATCCTTGCTGCTGTGGCTGCTGTTGCAGAGGTTTTCTCAAACGGCTATTTCCTCTGTGCATGTGTCTCTCACAGTACTTTGAACTTGGGTAAGCTTCTTTAGAGCACCTCCATTTCTTCCCATCCGTTCTTCTGCATCTCCCAGGTTCTGTGTCTATCTTCCTCCCCAAGCCCATCTCCAAGTAGTTCCACCCAACTGCTAACACAGACCCCATCAATTAATTTCTTCAATAGTCTTCTTAAGTATGAAACTGTTATGGCATATATAGTTGGAGTCATTCACAGAGAGAGAGAGGGAAGAAAACTTACAGTGTTGAGATGGGAGAGACAAGAGCCTTGAGGAAAGAGGAGAGTCAAGAGAGGCCCTTTTGATGGGAAAGACGAGATCAGGAGGAATGGGAATACCTGAAGCCATGTACTTGAAGATACGGGCTTGATGTTCCAGCTCTTGCCACTGTGACGGAGTAAAAGGGAACCTGTTCCTTCCTCCTCCTCCTCCGTTCATCATCAACCACAACCACAGAGAGAGAGAGAGAGAGAGGAGAGAGGAAGACGAAAACAAAGACACAGAAAGGGAATCAAAGGAGGGATGATATGAAGGAAGCAACAAAAGAAACCGAGATCTGGTTTAAATGAAACCCACTTGACAGTGCAGTGAAAGAAAGAAAGAGAGAAAGAAGGGAGGAGTCAGTTTTCTCAGTGAGCAATATCAGTGTGACAGAGTTTTTTGTGGGGATTCTTCTCAGTATATAAATAAAAAAAATGAATGATATTAAAAAGTCAGATATGATATGAGTGTATAGAGCAGAGAGAGTAAGAATGAATATATATGTAACATGGATAAATAGGCGATGGAAAGAAGGGAGGTAGAGTAGGTATATTTAATGGAGGGACCATGGGGCTACAGAATCTTCTGTACATGAATAAAACTAATGGTTCTGAATTCAGAGGAGGAGGAGCACCGAGCATGCCATGCCATGCTTTCTCTTTCTCTGATCTTATCATGACTGCCACCTCTCTGATGATACTGCTTCTTGCAGGTGCTGCAGCAGAAGCAGCGTCTGTGTCAGCCCCTTGTCTCTGATATATCTCTACGGAAATCCTTAAAAACTAAAGGCAGAGAGAGAAAAAGCAAAGGCCCCCAACAAAACAACAAAAGAGGGAAATGCTAGTTTTTATTGGTATTGTAGTTTGTACATATGAGAGAGAGAGAGAGAGAGAGATGGTATTATTATTTATTATTGAATTGAAGAACTGGTCTCTCCCAGAAGGTAATGCCTGTCTGAGAAGATTGTACGGTTTCAGCTTTTACTGCTACTAACTCTTTTACTTTTCTCTGTTCCTTTACCTCAGAGTCTCTCAGACCTCACCATCTCCTCCACCTTTTTTCATTTCGCCATATTGAGAGTGCCACTAACTCAGTCCCACTTTTGGCCCCCTTACAGTATATATATATATATATATATATATTCATTTCATCACCTGGATTATTGTCATTAGTGATGAATGAACTTGTTATGAGTTTCACTTCCAACTTGTCTCTGTTCAAACTCTCTTGTTTATTTGAGCCTAGTTATATGTAGATTATAGATTAGTTTAATCATTAAACGGGGCTGCAAAGCACGTGTTAAGCAACCTAGCTAGCTAGCTAGCTCACTTTGTTTAGGAGTGGCAGGGCACCCCACACACACACACACAAAATATAAACAAAGGCATGTTCATTTGATAGTGCTGCGACAATAAAGTATAAACTATCACAGGCTTTTGTCTTATAATGTATTCCCGTTCTCAGTTCTGACTGTCATCAATTTCCCAAAATATACTATTGCTTTCTTCACAGTCAAACTTATTACTAATTTGCTCTCTGTAAACCATGTTATTTACACAGAGATAGAGAGAGAGAGAGAGTGAGGTGGCAATTATTTTAATTTTTTTAATTGGGTTGAAGCAAGAGATAGAAGAAGTTGAGGCAAAAGGGGAAAAAAGGAAGAAAGGGAAGAAGAGGTTAAAAATGATGGATTTGTGGGGTGGTGGAGTGCAGATAGGAACGTGGAGTCAGAAGCAAATGGGATGACTAGTCAAGAAAGCTTGGTCCACAATCATACGGTGAGTTCAAATCCTACCAAGTTATAAAATCTTTGTTGGTGAATAATTTATGAACATATGTGTAAGAGTTCTTTTAAGTTTGGAGGCATGGTGTGTCTCTAATGAGCTCGTCAAACACAATTCACCTAACCATTTTTCCCATAAAAAAAGAAGCAATAAGATGAGTAAACAAAAGGTGGGGTGTGAATGTAGTATGAGAGAGAGAGAGTCATGGAATTCATTGAAGTAGTTTGGTTGAATTTAATTCTGTGGCAACCACTCTTGTAATGAAAAAAAAAATGGCAGGGCATTGCTGTACTTTTTTTTGCTTTAGTAAGATATCTCCAGTTCAGTAGGATAAGGACTAATCATCTTCTCATCTGCTCATTGTGAATTCCTTTATAAGAAGGACAAGCAGTGCTGTACTCTTATGCATTCTTTAGCACTCTTCTTATCCCCTTTGCCTCTTGTAGGTCCATTTCACTGTCATCTTTCCTTTGTGTTTGAAAAATCTTAGTATGAATGCTTACACCTGTTTCAGCGAGTTTTAGATAGGTTGATTGTGTTGAATTTTTTCCCCCCTTATTAAACCTGAAATAATATTATTTTGAGTTGAAGATAAAAAATAGCAGTTCATTATTGTTCTCGTAACTTTATTTTGTTGGATTTTATGTCATTTTTACATAAATATTTTATTTACTCGTGAATTAATGCTTTTTCATTCAAGTGGTACATATGCTTTTGATGGAGTACTCAATGTTCTTTTTTTCTTTTTTTTTTCCAATTTATGTTGTTGATTTGTTTTTCTCATACCCTTCTTATTGTATTGGACTCCTATAATTGTATCTGGTTCTGTTGTTCATAGTGTACTGCAGATACATCAATGCATGCACGTACGTATGAAATAAACAAAAGTTGCCTTCGGAAGAGAAACAAAAAATTGGAGTTAGAGGAACATTTATATATATAGTTGAAGTTGTAGCCCAGCAATTTTTCTCTGCATTCGGATTCTACTAATGACTTCATGATCTGATAGCACAATGTCATTCTTTACAGCATTAGGTCACTAGTTTTATCCTACCTTGTACTACTTGTACTAAAATAACTTAAGTTTGACTTTGCCACATAATTGTAGTTTTGTTGTATCTTTTAATAAGAATTTCCTTTATTTGTTTGTTTTGTTTTGTTTTGTTTTAGTTCTCTGTTTTAGGATTTAATTATTGTGTAATTATGAGTGTATTTAGAGTAAATATTGCAATAGTGATTTTTGAAAATATAAAATTGGATAAAAGTAAGATTGAGTAATCTGATTTATATTTGGAATAAAGATGGTAGAAGTTACTTATCTAAAAGTACAACTTATTTAGTTGAAATTTTTTAAAAGTTACTTTTGATAGAAAATGATTAAAAAGGGCATCAATCATATTATATAAATTATATATATTTTAAATATATTGTGATATTTATATTACCTTTAGTCGTAATTATAACTCTTTTGGCTTATTTAATCTGTCTAAAAAAAATTAATTGAGTCTTATAATTAGATTAGAGGTAGTCTTATTACATATAAATATAGTGTGATATTTATACTATATCTTATTCTAATTATAAGACTTAATTGACTCTTTTAGCTTTCTTAAACCTCCTAAAAAATATCAACTGTATTTTATAATTAGGACCGGAGGAAATTTTATTACAAGTAAATATAGTGTGATATTTATACTACCTTCAATCCTATTATAAGCCATAATTGACTCTTTTAACTTCCTTAATCTCTAAAAAAAATAACAACTAGGTCTTATAATTGTAATTGAAGGGAATCTTATTACATATAAATATAGTGTGATATTTATACTACCTCTTATCTTAATTATAAGATATAGTCGACTCTTTTAACTTTTTTAATATTTTTAAAAATATTAATTAAATTTTATAATTAAAATGGGAGGGAGGAAATTATGACAGAAATTTTTAAAAAAAAAAAATAGCCCAAACATCGCAAGTCCAATCAGTTGAATCGCAACATTTTGGTGCTTATCACTAATTGTACGATTTGCCCAATCACCACAAATCATCACATCGTCTAACCAAACACCACCTTTGTTTTTTTCACGATGGCCACCGTGAATTTGGCTGGCATCGGACGATTCAAACACTCGTTCCTATCATCCACTGCTAGAAATTTTATGATTTGTTTGGATGGGACGGATATTTTGAGGATAAAAAATTGATGAGAGAAAGGTGGATAAGAGAGAACCTACAGAAAAGAAAAGTGACTAATTTCACAATTATAACAATACTCATGCTTATTGTTAAAAAAACACATTTCTTTTGCAGAATTTATTTCCTCGTTATTTTCTCTTCTCATTTGAACAATGGGAAAAAAAAAAAAACCTACTCCCTCCCTCCTTTAATCTTTAATATAAAAACTACTTTACTAATTTAGGCAGATTAAGAAAATAAAATTAATTGATTTATTATGAAAAATGTGATTTGATCTCTTTCAAAAAATTTCTTGTGTAACATTATATTATAATTAATATATAAGTTAAATAAATTAATTTATAAAAAATGAATAAAAAATAAAATAAATGGAAATATTATGTTTTGAAACAAATCAAACTCACAACTACCTCTTATACAAACAAAAGAGGGGAGCTAATATTTTCACACCCCTACCCTGTTTTCCAATACCAAGGCTAACAATGGGCGAAAAGAGAATGCCAAGTCTTACATTACATTAGTCCAAAAATACAGGACAAAACAAGTCTGACAATTATGAAATTCATATTGTTGGCGAAAAAATTATAAAAAATGATACTGCCCAATAAGATCCGGTATATCATACCCAAAAAAAAAAGAAAGAATTACCAACAATACAGTTATACAAGTGTAGAAATAATTAGATAATACTACTATGAATGTGAATGTGATTAGCGTATCCCCAAAATAAGTGTTTTAAAGAAATATGGCATGAGTGATAAGGATTTAGAGGAAAGCAAGAGAATTAACAGAACAGAAACAGGGTTTGGACTCAGAGGAAGATGAGAGGAAAGGAAAGCATGCATCTTCAAAAATGGAATTAAAAGAAGAGAAAATGTTAAGTACAAAGGGGGGAAAAGGGGCTTAAATGTGAGAGAACCCAGAAGGAAAAGAAGGAGACAAATAAAGGTACCAAAATGTTCCCATTAAAGTTACACACAGGTGCTCAAATCTCACTGTCTTTACTGTAGCCATCTGGTTTTAAAGCTCACCAAGCACTCTGTCACCTTCCTGCTCATTTCTTGGACCACCCTACCGGCACCAAGCCTCTTTATTATCCATTACTACTTCTCTCACACATTGTGCAAAACAACCGATTGATTTTTTTTAGAAAATCTTAATCAAATTAATTATATTATTTAATCATATAATATCTTATATTTTATTATATTATATATTAATTTACAAGTCAAGCAACATAATTTAAAAATAATAATAAATTTCAATGTCTTAAAGTAATGTAATTAACTTTTTTAACATTCTCAAAAAAAAAAATTAACTGAATCTTATAATTAGAATTGGAGGGAGCACTTTTTTTTTTTTGGGTTAAGGTTTAAATTTACAGTTTTCACACTAGCACAATGTTGTCTCAAACATTTTTTAAAAAAATTTAAGGTTGTCTCTGGAAGATGTTAAAATGAAGTAATGTTTCCTTTATTGTTTAAAATATTAAGGTCGGCCTCAATTTTTTAACAATTTAGAGGTGTTTTTTATGAAATGAGACAACATTACTATATTTTTAAACTTCCAAGTTGATATTAAACCCAAAAAGCTTAGGATGGAAATTTTCTAAGCAAATTTGCTTATTAACCCCTTTTTTCAGTTTTTAGCAGATATCAATGTTTCTCATTTTATTTCTTTTCATGAAAAAATGAATGTCAGGGGAGTTAACTCCACTTAAGGCATGCTTCAAAGTTTAAAAATTGTTTTAAAAAGTGCTTATAAATTGCTTCCCAACAAAGTGGAAAATCGAGTTCACACAAGAATTTATCTGTTAGCCTAATCAAGATTACTTGGCAAATGAAGTGGAATTTTGAATCTTTTAATAATTTCTTAAACTCAAAACACACGGCTGATCTACGCACTCCTTTTTCTTCATTTCAATCCCTAGCGTCCTTCACGCTTCCAGTAGTCTAATAATTCCGGATTGATAACAGGAATGGGGTCCAGGCCAGTTCTCATCACTTAAGTGGATGACATATGGCTACAAAAATAGAGTAGGCTAAGTAATTTAGATTTAGACTAATGCAGCACAAATTCTATTAACTTTAACTAACATTTTAACAGTAGGGGGCTCATGGTCAAAACCTGAAAGTTGAGTGTTCAGTTTAGACATTTAAAGATGAGAGAGGTTACATATAACTCACCTATAGTTGAAGGGAGTTATATATATTTTGGCCATATTTTTTGTGAGAAGATACCTGTAATATTAATTAATAGTCAAAAATGAAAATAGTGACAAACTTCAAATACTGTGGTAACTCTAACAAGCACTTTTACATTAATATAGTTGACTACTCGCAATATCATTAATAAGCATCATGAATAGTTAACCTGTAATAGGTAAACCTTCTTTTTGTTCTTTTTAATGACACTTCAAATTTAAAGTAGATTTCACTTTAATATACATATATAGTATTATGCTGATTGATGATAGGGTAGAGCTCCATTTCAGTCCTCAGGCTTTTAAAGAAGTTGCTATTGGCGAGTCAGTAGGGACTGTTTTCTCAAGGATGCACGAACTTGAGATATTATGATACAAAAAAGACAGAAAAAATCAATCAAAAGAAAATTTTCATAGCCTTTCCTTGTAGTGCTGGGAAAACTGTCATATACATATAATGTAAACCCCTATAATAATATATAAATTTCATATAATTATATTTCACTAATTATTTACAGGTCCCGCGAAAAGCCAAAAAAAGTAATACATTAAGGAGGAAGGGGCAGTAGACTTGTCAAATGGGTATAACTTAAACCCATTAATAATCTTAAGAACAATTACACAATGATTAACTTATGTGTAAGCTTTTCAATATTGGCAATACTATACTCCAAGACGATTTAGCTTGGTAGGCAGGTAGCACTATTCCTTTTGGAAGAAAGAAAGAACAAGATCTGTATGGACAGAAAATAGCTGTGTATCGACGAAGAGCTGTTTTGCAGAAGGAAACAAAAGGAGAAAACATAATCCAAATTAGTAGAATCAAATAAACTGATTATAGCAATCTTGTTTCTAGATATCACACCAACAAGTTGAGATCTCCAGAAGATTCTATCCAACTGATAGAACATCAGACAGATTTTGCAACTTCATATCACTGCTTACAAGAAAGGGAATTTCTTTTCCTTGTAATTAAAACACGAGGTATGATAGAAGATCAGGAAACTAACCTTCATGAAAGGCTGATCACGGTATGCAAATGAATCAATGAAACTTTCCTTCAAAAGCAAGGATACCTGGAGGAACAAGTTATTTGAACAAGTATCTCTAAATTAGTCCTCAATCACAGTATTCTCCTTGCAATGAGTCATTGTCCATAAAAGATGGCATGACTTAACGCACAACCTTCTGATACATACAACTTTCATCTTTTATACAATATTGTCTCTAACATTGGATTTATATATTTCCCTTCTTTTGGGTTAAACTGAACTTGGCAACTTGCAGTAAGTTTATATGCCTCTCATCCCTTGCCTAAGGGAGACTGAAATAATGATTCAGACTTATTATTAATGTCCTCATGAGAGGTGCACACATAAAACTTGTCTATTGTCAGTCTTGGTTATTCCAGGATTGAGCATGTCAAATCACTAGATTCATTGATTTTGTCAATAATTATATGCAAGCAAAAATAAGGTTTTACAGTGGTGATATAGGACACATTTTCACTATAAAGCATTTTGTTGTTTGTTTTAAATAGATTGTACCTTACTTTACAGAGATGCTAAAACAGTGAAAAAGAAATGAGAATGAAAGATGGTCATCAAATCAACATGTCAAACTTGATTTAGCTTGAGGACATAATACAGACCTTATCATCGTTGGACTGTACATTAGTAATTGTGTGAGAACGAATGTTGCAGCAAAGAGAATCCAAGTAAGATCTCATCACTGATAGGAACCCCTTGGCAGCTTCAACCTGCAGGGAAATCAACACACAAGAACACGATGACAAGGTGATTAACATCAACAATATGAGGAAGACCATAAGGGCGAAGGAAAGTTCTTCATAAATTTAAATACCCAATTATTCTGGAGATGTACAACATGATTAAAATTATAATTTCAAGAATTTAATTTGGTCCTTAAATCATTTGACATGTAATGCATTACATGATAGACATCCACCATATTGCTCAGCATACTCTAGAGTAGAAATGATCCAAGAGATCATTAGGAGAAAACACACCTGCACTTCTGTGCACTCATAAACTGGCCTTTTTCTAGCCAAGTAACTTTCCCCTACAAGTTTTGCATGATAAGCACGTAGAGCATAGGATAGTTCTCTCTGTCGAGGAAGCTGTGGCATTGTTGGCGACTTCACCTATTGCAACACAATGGCAGTAAAGATCAGAAACCACATTTGCAGGCATTGAGCCACACTCGTTTAGGCTTACATGAGCCAAAAGTCAGAATATTTTTAGAAGCACTTAGTTTTTATTTTCTTTTTTTTTACCATATACCTAGTGAGATTAAACACCTAATATGATCGATGCGGATGAGGAAAACAGTAATAAAGGAATTATAGTTATGAGGTCAAACACCACAGTTACAGTTTCAACATCAGGCAGCATCACGATGGTAGCTAAGCTTAACAAGGTTAAAAACAGGAGTTTATTTCTTAGAGCAATAGGAAGCTCTCCTAAGTAGTAGAACCTCAAATTATACAGGAATAGCGGTACTTTTAAGTATATTGTGGAACACTTCAGAAGCTATAAATACTGTGTTGTCAGCATTGTGTAAAATAATTATTGTTGCATAGTACTATCTCGCGATGACAAGGCCGTCTTCTTCAATTTATCAATTTTTAAGATAGTTTTCAGCTTCCAGCCTTACCCAGTAGAGCCGGTAATACGGGTTTTAACTGTGGGCCGAGCCCGCCCAAATCAAAATATGGGTGGTTTGGGTTTAGAAAAAATAGGATCGTTTTTTAGCAGATCTTTTAGACCCGAACCCATATGGGCTCAGCCCGTGGGGGTCTGGACCGGTGGGCTCACGGTTAACTGTATTTTAACCGTATTTTTTTAAAAAAAAATATGTGCAAGCCCAAGTGCTGGAGATCAAGAAAGTGTTGCAGCTTCTTTACATCATGTTTCAAATTGTGAAGCTTCAAATTCCAACACTATTAATATT
>JBAGKO010007425.1:0-11807 GCA_037177275.1 Acacia concinna | reverse complement strand
TTGTAATCACTTTCACATCACTCCAGTGATCTTGAGAGTGATTGTACAAATCACTTCCAGTGCCACTCGAGTGATCTGAAAGTTTGTAATCACTTTCACATCACTCTAGTGATCTTGAGAGTGATTGTCCAAATCACTTTTAGTGCCACTTGAGTGATCTCAAAATCTGTAATCACTTTCATATCACTCCAGTGATCTTGAGAGTGATTATACAAATCACTTCTAGTGCCACTCGAGTGATCTCAAAATCTGTAATCACTTTCATATCACTCCAGTGATCTTGAGAGTGATTGTACAAATCACTTTCAGTGCCACTCGAATGATCTCAAAATCTGTAATCACTTTCACATCACTCCAGTGATCTTGAGAGTGATAAGTTCAAATCACTTCAATTGTCATTCAAGTGATCCCAAACATATTCTCAACACTTCATGTGTCTCTCCTGTGATATATTTTTGAATTCTCACTTAAACTTCATTTTGAACGAGAATTGTGCCATGTATTGACTTCTTAGTTAAATCCTATCCATAAAATAATTGTGCATCTTCTTATCTTATTTTCCCTCTTCCAATGTGATTAAAGAACTTGTGATATTGATGCTTGTGTGATTCCTCTGTATACGAAGATCACTAGAGTGCCACTCGAGTGATCATCATAATTACTCGAGTGTCACTCGAGTGATATGGTATCAAAAATAGGGCATTATATACATCTTTCGGAATCAAATATTTGCACATGTTGTATCTCTAAGAAACTCAGGTTTTCTACTAACCTATCTTTGTGTAAGTGTTTATTCACCACAGCATCAACGTCTAGTAACAGATGAACATCGGATCAAAAATTCGTTGCTAACGTCATCAACATTAAATGCGGCAACGGCTACTTTTTGAAAATCCTTGTCTCCATCTCAACGGCTACAATCTCGGGAACAAAAGAGTTTCTGCCAACAACAATGATGAAATATACTCTGACAACTTCAACCGAAGCTTCAACGGTCATTAAATTCATCCTCGGTATAAATACGTGAAGCATTGAAGGCGAAACCAACGAACACATTTATTGCATATTCTACTGTTCTATTGATCCGAGAGAAACAAATATACTTCTGAGATATACGAGCTTCAGTGTTTAGTTATTCACTCTTTTTAGAAGAGCATTAATTACTTCATTCATATCCTTGGTAAAATCTCAAGGTAGTGGGATCTTGAGATAGGCATTGTATTGCAAAGTGTAAGGGGGAGTGTGAGTGTCCTCTTGTACATGATTGTGTAGTGCTACCAAGAGCTGGTTAATCTTGGAAGATAGTGGATAAACTTGGAAGTAATTCCAAGGACTGGACGTAGGTCAAGGTTTAGACCAAACCAGTATAAATCTTGTGTCTTCATCTGGTGACTTAAGTTCTGCCTTCTCCATTTAAATTTTAATTTGTTAATTTTTATAATATCACCCAATTCACCCCCCTCTTGGGTGATTGGCTTGCACTAACATGTGATAGAGATTGAATTTCATTGGTTTGATGATTCCATTGTATTTAAAATACTGTTTTACTTAAAGATATATTGTACGAACACGAGTTGAAGCATTGAACCGATGAAATCACCAAGCACCTTAAGGTAAGAGGGTGTTCAGCCTAGATGGAAAGTAGGGAAGGGATATGATCTTGATTAAATGAATTGTATGAATGAATTTCTTGGCCAAAATTGTGTAGAATTGACCTAAAGGATTGTCTAACTGAAATATGGAACTGGGACCTCAAATGAAAGAGACAAAGGTCTTTGGTTTAGACACTGTGGCATACATTGATGTTGTGCATTATGGTATGTGTATAGACACTCTAAAGACACATGAACAGAAGGAAGGCATCTATCTCATAGAGGAGTAATTGGTAGCTAGAATCTCTAATCTTAACTTATTGTGCTCTACTTTGTGTGTTGCGCGCACGCTTATTTACTGTGTTCTGGTTGAGTTAGCATGTACGTGCCTTTGCATACTAATAGCTGATATTTTTAGCTGCAAAAGGAGTTTTATATTTAGAGTTTTATAGCAAAAGTTATGCCTTTAGATTTTTATATTTTTAGATCATGATATTTAGAGTTTTATAGAAAATGTTATTCCTTTCCAAAGTTGAACCAACAATCAAGAGAAAATGGAAAATTGACCAAATGCATAGTGCCAAATGACCATATGAACAGTACATCTCTTGAGAGGCTGCACACATTGATTTCCATGCAATTAAGCTATGAGATTATCTTTCCCTTAGAGAGGAAGGAAAAAGCTTTCTAATGAACTTGGAACCACTTTGTTTTGATTTTTCTATAATTAGTTATAATCTCTCAAATTTGGTCAAAAATAAGGGGCAGATGAATAGTATATTGAGTAAAGAAAATTTTCAACCCTTGTTTTTAGGGAGGGAATGATAGAGGAGTATGGCATGATGGAGTTTCAAAGGAAATAAAAAGGTGTGCAAAAGGAAGTCTAGGATTAAAGATGGAAGTCCAATATCCTAAAAGACCAATTACAAGGCATTGGAGGCCCAATGACAAGGGCAAGGACTAAAGCTATGAAGGGTGCCTTAAATTGTTTGATAAGAGAGCTTAAAGAATTGGAGCCTATTTTTTCAAAAGATGATTATAAGGAATGGTTATCACATAACAAGATGATGTAGGAAGCCTATGTTGTACACAGATAATGAATTTACTTAAAATACCATATGACAAGCATGTTTTTTGATGGAGGATCATAAATTTCAAGACACTTTAAGAATCATCTAGAAGAAGTCCTTGTGCATCACATTTGATTTAATTTCATTTTCAAATAGTTTACTATTTTATTTGCATTGTATATGGCATTTTGGACAAAGATTATTCTCGAAGACTTTGTTTTTGTTTCCTATTTATGTAGATGACTTAATCTTGAAGACTAACTACTTTCCTAACTCTTTTAGACTTGAATGGTGCCAATCAAGACAGTCAATCATTATTAAGCTTCATTTATGGCATTCATTACTACGGTTTTTTTTCAAGAGTTTTATATTCTTGCCTATATGAAGGCTACACTTTTGTACTTTTATTGAGGCTTGATGGATAAAAGATGAGAATTTAATTTCTCATGTGTGAGCTTTGCTTGCATACTTGTATTCATGTGAAAATTAAGGGTTGATCATTCTTTTGGTGTCTTTTTTGTTAGGGTTGTAAGAGACAGGTTCCCTTAAGATCCTACCTTCAATCATCCATCACATTCATTTTGTCTTCTCACTTGTTTTCTAGTTGATCCGTTCTCCTTATTGTTCACACCCACATCCTTCAATCATCTATCCTATTCCTTATGTCTTCTCACTCCTCTTCCCATTCATTGTGTGCATTGAAGAGGATATGGTGTGAACCCAGAAGAGAAAGATCACATGAACCTACAACCAATTATAGAAATATTTACTCCTAATAAAGCTAAACAAAGGTCTGGTGGCTTTAACATGAAAGAACAAGGACCTGAAGTATAAAAACAAAGTGGAAAAATGCAACTTTTTATTCAACAATCAAGTATGCTTACAAATAAAGAGGCATGATGTATTTATAGGCCACAAATTTGACCTAATTTGGATTTTGGTATAAAAATAATAATAAACAAAATATAATATGTGCCTGAAGTAGAAAATATGATTGTCTAGGCCTAAATAAGTCCTCGCATGTGTTGTACTTGACCCAAGCTTTTTAATTTAAGGCCTATAAGCCAAAAACTTAATCAATAGCTCTATTTTCAGCACAAATGAAATTAATGACACTTTTAGCATTTCTTTACATATTTAATCAAATTGCCATTTGTTTTGTCCATGCCTCTTCTACTAGCACATTCAATGCTTCCTTAATTTTTTTGGCTTTTGCTCTTGTGATTAGATAACTTGGAATATGCAAAGGATCACTTGAATTTGAAGAGTCACCAAATAGATTTGAAGAGCTAGCTTCTTGATTCACATCAAAATATTTGATCAAACAATATGGAGTCCTCTAAAAAAGGTCGAGAAAGACCAAAGAGAACATTCAAATCTTTTAGTTAATAACGAATCCAAAGGTTTAGTTTTCGATATAACATAATGATATCATGTAATTTATATAGCCGACTCCACCTAATGGGATATAGTTTTGTTGTTGTTGTTGCTGCTAATGTTGCTATAGTATATGAAGATGCATCACGAGAGCTTGCATGGATTAGAAAGAGAAAGAAAGGGGGTTGGTTGAAAGGAAGTGGGGGGGAGAGCTTTTTTTAAATATTCATTTAAAATAATTATATGGTACTTACTAAACAAAAAGTAACAACGATTTGCAAAAAGTTAATAGATTTGAAGAAGTCATAGGCGCTTTTGCGCCCAAGTAAATTTATGATGCCAAGCACACTTTTAAGAATAATTCTTTTAATATAGTTTTTTAAAACAATTATTTCTATAATAATCAGTTCAAGTCCAAAATTTTTTCTTTTTTAACATGGTTATGATTGGCACAATTTAGTACATACATCTTAGATACATACATCCTACATTATCATCATTCTTGGAAAAATCACTTAACTATACATCAAGACATAAAGAAAGAAAAAAAATACAAATACTGGGATAAAGTATTATACATATTATATTATGACAAAAAATTGCGGTGCATATCTACATCAATTATGGGTAACTTTTAAACCCAACACATTAGATGCTCAATCAACAATACAAGATATTGAAATTAAAAACATAGACATGAATTGTTACATATCTTTTGCTTTCATATGTTCAACCTTTTATAATCAAGAACTAACATTATATTCCAAAGTTAAACATAATTCCTATTTCCCTTACTATTTAAAGGGTCCGTGATACATGGGTAATCTGTCTACTTATTAATAAAATAATTTGAATATTTGGCAATATAAATGAGGGGAGAGAGGGTGAGACACCAGTGTATATTTTGCTGGCCGAACTGGCTGGGTCCATCTAGACACTTGCTCGGTCTAGTTGACATACATACTCAATGGGGACTTGACTCTCATCAAAAGCTGGTGTGAACTAGAAGAAACACTTGTGTAAATTAATGAGTTGGGAGGTTAACCAGGTTACTTTTTTGAAGTAAAAAAATCAAAGCTTGAACCATTGGAAGATGTGATCTAGATGATGAGAGGGGTTGAATAAGAAAGCAAGGACGATAGTGATAGAATTTTGAAGAGCAAAAGAAGGGCCAAGGATGATTTTCATTAATTGCCAAAGTCTTAGACCTCTATTTGTGAGATATCCTATCTTTAGTGATATATTCACTCTTCTGAGAGAGAGAATTTATTGTATCATTTAATTGTCTGAGAAGCTCAAGATAGTGAGACCTTGAGAGGGTATTTATTGCAAGGTATAAGGGGAAGAGAAAGAATCCTTGTGGAGGGTTATTGTGTACTATGGCACCAAGAGCCCAAGCAATCTTGAAAGTTTACTGGAATACTCAGAGATGAATTTGAGAACTAGATGTCACACCTCACATATGGGTCATTACCTTATTTTATTATGGACATTGGAACTACTAGCTATGACTTTAAGTTAGAAAAACAAGGGTTGAAATTTTCTTAAAATCGCTATACTATTCATTTTACCCTTATTTTTGACTAACTTAGGAAAATAATAATTAATTTTAGAAAAATCACAATGAGTTGGTTCTAAGTTCTTTGAAGGCTCTTTCCCTCCTTTATGATGGAAAAATAATCCCATCTTAGGATTACATGGCATCTAGTATGTGAAATCTAACAAAGTTGCACTGTTCATATAATCATTTGGCACTATTCATTAGATCGTTTTTCATTTTCTATTCATTTTTGGCTTAACTTTGGAAGACATAATTTTCACTATAAAACTCCAAATGATATGGTCTACTACTTTATTTGCAGTTAAAAAATACCCTATATTAGCATGCAAGTGCTCATGGCTGGACTCATTCATTTGTTTACAACATAGCCATCCCCATTTCTCACCTTATTAGGCCAAATCATGTACCAATTAACCATAAGTGCAATGCCATATACCTCTTCCTCTCTTCATAGACATCCCATGAACATCATAATTTACATTAACATAACATTATTACATCATTGTTTACATTGTGGCATATGTCTTAACATAAGAGAATATCTGTAATATCCTTTGTAGACAGCTAGAGACAACACAAGAAGCATAGCATAATCACTCTAAATTATTGTCCTTACTTGTGCCTATCGCTGCACCTTCACCTACATTGCTAGAAGGGTCAGATTTTAGGGAAAATCTTAGCAGCAAAATCAATCAACAACTAATGACAATATAATGCAAAATGCAATGCATGTCATGCTATATATTATACTCTTTCTCACAGGGCCTCCCTTTTGGCACAACTGTGTATAGGGAGCATGCATGTGACTCCACCTCTGCTAAGGCTTATGTATGAAGGAGTCATACATCATACATTTCATCTCATAACATTACATAGATAAGCAAAGCAAAATAAAGTCAAGGTTGAAGATTCTAGCTACCCTTTTGAAGTAATGTGAAAGCTCAGCCTTTCAACTTCTTGTGATTATAGACAAATCCTCTGCAATGCCTAAACATATGATAATGCAAAGACATTAATACATGCCACAATGTCTTAACTAAAGACCTGTCCCCTTACACTTATGGACTTGGTTCCACATTTCAATTAATTGATCTCATAGACCAATTCCACACAATTTTGCCTACTTAATCCATCCATGGAAACCATTAATCTAAATCACATTCCCTCCTCTACTTTCCCTCTAGGCCAAACACCCTATTACTTTATGGTGCTTGGTGATTTCATCGGTTCCTACATCATATCCTTAAGTAAAACAGTATTCTAAACATAATAGAATCATCAAATCAATATCTATCACATACCTGGGGGTCTAGCCAAAAGTTATATAAGTTCATTAAGATGATGTTTTGATTTAATTCAAGTATATACACCATGTTCTAGCCTTTCCTTATCATCTAGATCACAAAACAATCCCAAATTCTCCTCCTCACACCTTGTTTGGAACTTGGGCATCATTTCTACCCTAAAAAATGCTTCAAAAATAGTGGAGAAAGATAGGAGAATTGAA
The DNA here is from genome assembly GCA_037177275.1 of Acacia concinna. NCBI lineage: Eukaryota > Viridiplantae > Streptophyta > Magnoliopsida > Fabales > Fabaceae > Acacia > Acacia concinna. Next base: position 4,700 of record JBAGKO010007425.1, on the reverse strand, counting down.
GGAGATACATGCTATAACTTACTTGGACTGATAGCCAGGTCAATGTCGCTTGAATTCTCTTCGAATTCCTCTTGAGAAGACTGAGTTTTGAAACTGCCAGAGGTTTCCTAAGGTTGCTCTAAATTTTGGCCAAGGGGAGGGTGTTCTTCTATTTATAGATGAAGGCAATGACACTCCTATAATTATATGGAAATTTCATTTGACACCTTGCCTTCTCCCCTTGTGGCATGTGCCCTTCTAGCATTCTTTTTATTTTTCCTTCTTTTTCCACACATTTATGCCCATGTGGAAGCAGAATTTCGTGGCCCTTGGGCCCAATAGGGGTCTAGCCCAATTTCTTCTAGCAATGTCCACTAAACTGATTAAAATATCTCCAAAATTCTAGAAAAATTATATACTAGGATGAAAATTCTAAAAATTTACAAAAAAATTCCAAAATATTTTAGTAAGCCCTCATAAAAATTTCAAAATTTTTGGACACCTTGAACTCTCAAAATTAATTTTCATCAAAAAATTGTCTTTTACCAGCAAAATTCAATCCTAGCAATTTTTACTAATATCTCTAAACATTCTTCTGGGCTTGACATATTTATTGAAATCCTCTAAAATATCATACTAATTTTTCCCAATCCCAAACCCAAAACAACAAGGCCCTATATATCTGATATAATTAATTTATGGTAAAAAACTCAATCAGGCAAAAAATTATTAAAATATTAAAAATTTCATCTGACCTCAAAACATCATTCTAAGCCCCATATGCAATTTTATGAGAATTTTTAGGGCTTTTGGGGCTAACCACGTCTCAACCTTAAATGTTGCTGAATTTTTAGTTTATGCACATATGTCCTTCCCCTATTTCTACTTCAAAAGTCAAATGATATTTCTCTCCTCTACTGACTATGACCTTTTACTCACCCTAAATCCCTTATCTAGTGAGTTAAAAATATCAAGATGTTACACTAGACGTAGGTCAAGGTGTTTGAATCGAACCAATATAAATTGCTCATGTCTTTTCCTTGGTGATCCTTCTGTCTCTTTGTTTGTTCTTTATTTAAGTTAAAAATTTTAAATCACCCAATTCACACCATCTTAGGCCATAGGCTTGCACTAACAATTTTAGCCTTTTGGCCTGGTTCAATTTGTGTGTTCTTAATAGAAAAGCTGTGTGCCTTCAATGGTGATATTTTTTTTCAATTTATTTTGTTGTTTTCCACCTGTTATTGTTTATGTTGTTAGAAGTATATTGTATGATGTGAGTCTTATCATTGTTGCACTATTAGGTGTTTACCTTTTATATGTCACACCCTAAAAATTTAAGGTAACTAACATGGAATACAAGGAAACTCATATTCCACAAGCCTGAAGATATAAATATAAATATTTGACATTTGAAATATAATAGTATTTATAATATAATGAGTATAATAATCTTTCATACACATATACATAAATCCAAAAATATTTAAAGAGGTCAGGAATCATGTCTATAGAATTATGTGGAGCAACACTAAAACAACAAACACAAGTATATTTTAGATATTTACATTAAAATCCTGTGATACCATTTATAGTAAAAAAAAATGTTCTTATCCAAGATAGGGATGTTAAGTCCCTATTTTTAATGATAACAAAATATATGTTAAATACTAACTTGGTCTTATGTAGAAATTGTTGTGCTATAACATGCTCGAGTACAAGTAAGAATACTTATACATAGTACAGTATGGGCAGTACTCGAGTAGAATGGATAATACTCAAGTACAGTAGAAGCAGATAAAAGAAAAGGGTTTGCGAGTACTAGGTTCTCATACCCAAGTACATTTGTACTTTGGTAAGATAATTTCATACTCAAGCATATTTCCCATTTGAAATAAAGAAGTTTTCCTAAACAATACCCGAGTAACAATTATGTGTACTAGATTAAGTGAGGTACTCAAGCATGAGAAACAAATAATCTAGTATGATAGCAACGGCATGATATAACTTGTACCAGAGTACGAAATACACTGTACTAGTAAGGTGATACTCAAGTACATAATCTTAAGTACTTGAGTATATATGCTGTATTTTGTAGAAGATTATTAGATAATATACCCAGGTAAGTATAAAAGTGTAATTGAGTACCAGCATATTTGATTATATACCAGAGTAATCTTCAGAGTAAGAAGCTATTCTCTTCACAAACGTACTCGAGTACAATAAACATACCTGAGTATAAAGGCGAAGGTTACGCGATGCAGAAACTGAGAATCAGGAGAATTCATATGATATATCTATTTCTAATGGTTATTTCCAAATTATTTGCTCTAATGATTCTTTCTATGTTTTAAGTTTAATGTTTCACAGATCATAGATTTGAAAAACATGAAATAAGATTTCCAGATTTTCAACAACGGCTAAGAGTGAAAGACAAGAGTCCAAATTCTCAGCAATGGGAAAATTAGATTTTTAGAGTTGAGAACAATAATCATATTTTCTACATCTATATAAAGAACAATCTACAAAGCTTCAAAGCACCAATCATCAATGAATCATCTTATGTATTGAGCTTAGAAAAGTCTTTCAATATATTACATGTTCTTTAGTATACATATAATATACTCTAAGAGAGAGTTCTTTCTGAAATTCATACTTGCTAAAAGGTATTCAAGATTGTGGGATCTTGAGTAAAGGTGATTTGATTGCAAGTTGTAAGGGAGAGTGTTATTCTTTGCAGCTATCAGTCTAGGATTGTATTGAGGTACCAAGAACCCTTAAGCTTGGATCATAGTAAAAAACCCACAAGGCTTCTGGAGAATAGACATAGGTCAAGTGGTTAGACCGAACTAGTATAACTCCTTGGTGTCATTGGTAAAATCTTTCTTTATCTCTTGATTATTGTTTATGTTTTAATAAATTTTTATTTTAACATATTCACCAAATTCACCCCTCCCTCCCCTCTTGGATGACAAAGTCTACACAAACAAGGGCTTCATGCATCAATTGGAGATGTAGGTCCACGCATATAATCTGAATATGAAAATATTTTTCTAGTAAATAACGTCCCCACATTTAAGCATGCATATATGATGATGATAAACTATTTTGATCAACAATATTGAAAAAACTTGGCTCTCAATAATAAAGAATTAACCATTCATCAATGAAATAGTTAAGTAGCTAAAACAACATTGGTGTGAACCCACAACCAATTGAATATGCTTACCCCAAGAATGTTAAACAAGGATTGCTGATCCACTTGAACCCTTGAACATGAACGAATGAGGAGCCAAAGTGTTGGAAGATGCCACAAGGATAATCAAGCCTTGATAAGTCTGTTAGTTCTCAAAAGAACCCTAGAGAGAATCCTCTCTCAAGAACACAAGTGCAAAAATACAACTTTATCAAATTCAAATTCCAATCTCTGCCTCACAATGGAGATTTTACAAGTACTAAAAGGCAACATCCAAATCTGAAATTATATACTAAATTGGAAACCCAAAAAATCAATCCACTAATTAATTCTAATTTGAATTCAAATCAATTCAAAATTGGAAACCCATACTAATTTCAATTCAAATCAATTCCAAATTGGAAACACATGTGTAACTCTTGGTCCACTCTTTAGTTTGATGCCTCCAAACCCAAAACTTGATCAACAGCTCCACCTTCAGGCCAAATGAAACTAGTGACGTTTTCTGCATTTTTGTCCATATTTGGTCCAATTGCTATTGGCTTTGCCCATGTCTCTTGCACCAGTCCATTTAATGCTTCCTTGATTCTTTTGGCTCTAGCTCTCGTGATTGGACCACTTAGAATTTCCAAAGCATCACTTAGATTTGGATGTATTTTGCTGGATCACATCAAAAAGCATAAAGATAGACTTTTTCAACGAAGGATATATGCATATGCCATAAACGAATTCTAACCAAAAACACATGGAGAAAAACAACTATAACCAAACTTCATCTATTTATCATGCATAAAATATATATGGCCTAAAAAAAACATTACAGAATCCATAGAACTAAAGAAAGAGGCGTCTGGTCATGAAATGGGTAATAATGAAATATATATATATATATATATATATATATTCCAGACAAACAAAGAAACATCATTCAAACTGAATTAACTAGTTCCAAGATTTTCAAATAAACTTCAAAAACAATCACGTCTTGGACATTTAAAGAAGTATAGTTAAATGGACATCAAAATATTTTTTTTGAGTAAAAAGATATTTCATTTCATCAAATGATATTTACAAGCACTACTAGAAAAAAGGCCTTTTAACGTCTGTTTTAAACCCCTTTCTACGTCTATTTTCAAATAGTCGTCTATGCGGGAGACGTAAAAAGTTAGCGTCTTTTTTAAAAAAAACAGACGCATACATGCGTCTTTTTTTTTTTGAAAAAACAGACGCATGTATGCATCTGCTTTTAAAGAAAACAGACGCCCATAGGGGCGTCTGTTATGGTAAATAAAGGACGCCCATATGGGCGTCCTTTTTATTTGAAATAATGGACGCATAGGGCGTCCATTATTTCAACCATTATTTTATTTGAAATAATGGATGCCCAGGGTGTCCATTATTTCAAATAATGGATAATATTTTTTTTTACAAAAATGCATCTTAACACACTACGCAGAGTTAGCTACGGCGGTCCCGCTAGCCGGTTAGCGGGCGGGGTCAAGGGGCAGCGCCCCTTGCGGGGGTT
>JBAGKO010007414.1:0-11808 GCA_037177275.1 Acacia concinna | reverse complement strand
TGTCGTTTTTCTTTAAATTATATTGTTTGACTTATAAATAAATATATAATGTAATAAAACAGAATATATGATATAATTAAATAATGTAATTAATTTTTTTAAATTTTTTTAAAATTTTTTAAAAGGCCCTTATAATTAAGATTAGAGGGAGTATATTATATTTGAATGATAAATTTTATTTAAATACTTCATATATACTTAAGGACATACTGGTAGTACACCAGAACTTTCTCTTTTTAATTATATGCTTTTGATGTGCATCAGCTGCTAGGCACCGAGTGAAGTATTATTGTCTGTGACTCTGCACTGTGTGTGATATCGCGAGAAAGATATAATACTTTAGCAACAATCCTCGTAGTGACAATATGCGGTCTATGTTTGATTAATGATAGTGTTAAAATCCAATGTTGTGCTAAAAATTTTCGTATAGAAGTCGTAGGTATCTGAAAGTATTATACTCCTTCTATTTTATTTATAAGACTTTTTTAAAAAATTCTGAGAAAATCTTAAAAAAGATAATTATATTATTTAATAATATTGTATGTTGTGTTTTATTATATTATATAGTAATTCATAAATCAAACAACATAATTTAAAAAAACGATAAACTTTAATATATTAAAGCAATGTAACTATCTTTTTTAGAAGTTTTTTAGAATTATTTAAGAATGTCTTATAAATAGAAACGAAAGGAGCAGGTACAAATACCTTTTGGGAGTGTTAAAAACGGAGCAGCATCTTCTTGATAATTAAAATAGTTAATGATTAATATTAATTTCTCAGCAGCCAGCATTATTTTTTAATGATTAGGGAAATTTTGCTCTTTTCTTAACCAATATTTTAAAAACTGGATCATATTAGAAATTCATGGCTCAAATGGTAGGATCAGTTAGACCATTCGGACGAACTGCTAATACAATAATTAAATTAAAAATAATATTACACATATATATAATAATATATATGTATAGATAGTTGAAACAAAATTTTGCTTATTATAGTTGAATCAGAATTTCACGACAAAGACATCAGACATATAGATAATCTTTTTTTTTAGTTAGATCTTCAATTTTTTATGATATTTTTTTATTATTTTAAAGGATTACACATATACCTTAGTTGTTATATATTTATATCCTATATGTTTTTCTTCCTTGTGATATTCTCCACTTCTTCTTTTGTTTTTAATTTGAGTCACTCGGTTTTTTTAAACTCGCTTCAGTTTGTGGTTTAACTTTGGGTTCTAGCTCAATTGTTGGTTTTAAATAGTCTAAAATAGTTGAACCATGTGAACGGTCTAATCTTAAGAAACGAGCCTCTAGGCGCTTTAGTTCACAGTTAGACCGGTCTAACCGTCTGATCCGATCTGGTTCAATTTTGTAATCATTGTTCTTAAGACTTTCGTAACTATATTAATTTAACAAAAACTTCCGGACAGTAATATTTCATAAACAAAAACTTATTAGGCAAAATTAGACCGCAACTCAAAATGATATATACTCATAAATGTTATGGCATGGTTTATTTTTGGTAAGATGTTGGAACATGATTTTAACCTAATACTCTTATGGGCTTTAATATATGATATATTTTGGGAGTTAATATCTTGATCTTAAATATTAAATACATCTTTTATTTATTAATATTTTCCTAATTTATCACTATTAGATACTCCTTCAACAATAAATAATAAGGAGGAAATTAAGAAAAATAAGTACGGTGTTTTAGAAAATACATGTCATATTAACTAATTTAACCAACTCTATCAATCTAATCAAATTAAGTACAAATATCTTAGAACACGTTTGGTTGGAAGAATTGGAAGGAAATGAAATGAGGAAATAATATCATTTAAATATATGTGAAACCCACTCATACTATTAAAAAAAAAGACTGTTTTAACATAAAAAAATATTATTTAAATATATGTGGGATCCACTCACATTAAATGATTTTTTGATTTAAGATAAAATAGTCTTTTTATTAGTATAAATGGGTCTCACATACATTATATAATATTATTTCCTTTCTTTTCCTTTTCTTCCAATTCTTTAAATAAAAGGTGCCCTTATATTAAGGACAGAGTAATCTGTAATTTTATTTCGCTGAGGAATTTCTATTATTGGGCTTATTGGGTTTCAAATATTAAATAGGTCTTGACTCGCCCAATGTAGGCCCAACATGATATGTGAGCATAATTAGGTCTTAACACTCACTTAGCCAATATTAAATTATCAAATTCATTTAATATTTAATATATTAATTTTTAAAAATTACAAAAAATCACAATTTTCGGAAATCACGTGTATATATAAACATTGTGCTATAGATATTGACAAGTTGTTATTAAATTAAATTCACAACTTGTTAAAAGGCAAACTACCCGTTACGTTGTTGAAGAAATATTTGATGGATTGATTATCATCCATCAAGAGTACAAAACTAAGGGTGTTTTTGGGACGGGCAGAATTGAAAAATGCCATTTCCGATCTTAATCCCAAAAGAGACATAGGAAGAGATCTTGATCCCGATCCTAAAAAATTTTTGAAAAATCGGGATTAGGATTTTCCGATCGGGATCGGGAAATTCTAAAAAAAAAAAAGAGTAGCACTATATAAAAATAAAAAAAACAATAAACATTGCCAAAAAATAAAAATAAAGGAATGTGAATTTATTCTCTAACACAAAATAAAAGGAGTATTAGTTTCCTTAGAAAACATACTTAAAAAATTTTCAAGTTTTTGATTTTTATGACATGAGTTTGTAAAAAAATAAAGAATAATGTATGCATTAGTTTTCTATATTAAGTGTTATCTTGAAAGTAACAATTATGAAAAATTAACAGGCACACTTATTTAATTAATGTTATAAAATAGAAAAAATGAATGGCTTTTAACTTAGTGGCACTTAGATAATTTTAAAAAAATTTTAATATATATATATTCAGGATCGGGAAGCCTCATTCCCGATCCCAATCTAAATCTCGTCCCGATTTGTTTGGGTTTGGGACGGGAGACAAAAAATTAAACTAGATAGGGAAAATTTCATAAAAATACTAAAAAATGTAAAAAAAAATAAATAAATAATTAAGTGTCCAGAAATATCAAAATCTCATATCAGTCCTTTAATAAGAATTTGAAATTTTTGCAATCTTAAAAATTTTGAGAAATTGCCTAAATTTTTTTAAATTTTATTTTAATAAAAAAATCCCTAACTCTTAACGGCCATCAGAGTCCGCACAAGGCGGCAACCATTACCACAATACCAATGACCTTGCCGACGGTCGGTTATGGGAGCTTCAACCCAAGCAAAAAATGTTAATATAGATACTCAAGTTGTTAATATGGTTTACTAAAGCTCCAACCGTCTCATACTTTGTTTGAATTTCACAAGCAAAAGTTGTTAATATAGATACTCAAATTATAAATATGGATATTAAAGTCATGAAATATATATATATATATATATATATGAGACCATCGGAGCTCTGGTGAACCAGATTATCAACTAGAGTATCTATATTAATTATTTGAATATCTATATTAACGACTTTTACTTGTGAAAATCAATAAAATATGTGAAACAGTCTGGTAAACCATATTAAAAACTTAAATATTTATATTAACGACTTTTACTTGTAAAATTCAAAAAAAAAAAATGAGATCGTCGAAGCTCTGGTGAATTATATTCACAACTTGAGTATCTATATTAACGATTTTTGCTTGAGAATTCAAAAAATATATATGAGACTTTCAGAACTCTGGTGAACCATATTAACAACTTGAGTATCTATATTATTGACTCAAATATCTATACTAATGTTTTTGCTTGTGAAATTCAAAAAAAAAAATGAAACCGTCAGAGCTCTAGTGAACTATATAATTAACAACTTAAGTGTCTATATTAACAACTCAATTATATATATTAACAACTTTTGCTAATACTGGTGCTTCAATGACCAACCATTAGCAAGGCCACCGGCGTTGCAGTGCCGGCCAGTTGCTGTCTCCGGACGGCAGTGATTAGAGATTTTGTTATTAAAACAAAATGTGAGGTCATTTAGGGAATTTCTCAAAATATTCAAAATTGCAAAAATTGTAGATTCCTATTGAAGAACTAAATTGAGATTTTCACATCTCAGTACATTGAATTAACCTTTTTTTAGATTTCCTTGGTATTATTCTGAAATTTTTCCCATCAAGTATTCAAAAAGTAAATCATAATGAAATCAAAATAAGAATACATAATTTGGTGGTTCATTGCTTCATTTGAATTAAATTAACAACTAACAATAGCTCCAAAAGAAATGGCATGATTTTGATAAAAAAATTTGCTTGATCATGATTGTGTGTGGTATGTTATCAGTAGTGATTAGAGAGATAATATTCTCTTACTCATGACAATAGTTATAAAGTAAAATTGCACATTTAAGTCATCATTTTATATAATATTTTAGTTTGGTTGCTTAATCAGTTAATTATATGCGAAATGTTTATTAGTCCTCAAATTTTGACACTGTTACTCTGTTAGTATCCACTTTGGTCCAGTTTCTCTCAGAAATATTTTTCTCAGATCCTCTAAATCATTCCATACAATTGATCCCAATGTTTCAAAACTACTACCTCATCGAACTTTTAAGATGCCATATACCTTGTCCGGTTTGTTATGATATTACCAATCCGTTCTTTTCGCCACAATTTAATAAGATCAACAACTCAAATATGCTTATAAGGGATTCTGAGGGATGCGTTTATGAGGATATCCTCTTTCTATCAACTCTCTCAGATGATAATTTTTTGTGGCAATCATTGATTCTACCTCCGATGTATAATTCTCCTTCTGTCCCAAAATATAAGAGATAATCACTATATTTACTTCATTCTAAAAGATAAGAGACATTTGAAAAATATTTTGTACTTTGATTCTTGTTTTAAATATTTCCCTTATTCAATACCAATATATTAATACTTGTATTGATTATAAAAGTTATCATTCCCAAAAAATAGAAGAGAGGGATAGAGGGAGGGAGAGTATAAGACTTTAATAAGAGTATGTTCTCTCTTATTCTATATCTCTTCATTAATAATGATATTTTAGTAAAAATGAGTAACAATTCTAACATACTTATTATTTTTAATTGTCATTTCAAACTAAGAGATTCGGTTATACGTCTATTATATTTTGAGACGGAGGGAGTATATAACACTTTAACTAATTCACAAAAATAAGAATTGGTAATTAACTCATTAAATATATCCTAAATTGAACTCTTGTTTTGTTTTTTCATTTTTACCCCTGTTGAAAAATGTGTTTGACAATTTAATGAGTGGGAAAATTGGAAATAGACATTAATTGCAAAGACAAAATTAAAAAATGAACATTAATTATCTTACAAGTGACTTATATTGTAGACCAAACTATTTTTCTAGAAATGTTTTATATTGTGAACAAGAGGAATTACTTTAAATATAGTAGTATTTCAAAATATTTTCTTGGAATCTAAAATCTTAATGTTCACATTTTTTTAATAAAATTAAATGTGTTAAGAAAGATTGAAAATATTGAGTACTTTATAAAATTAACCAACTAAAATTAAATATATTTTAGGAAGCATATATATGAGGATTCATGAAAGGCATTGCTGTCACCTGCATCACATTGGAGAAGAGCTCAGAACTTTTAAAAAGTGCACATGTATCACTATATCATCCAGGAGGAAGGCAAAAATCACTGCGCCCTAGTGTACCCAGATTTGATGTTGCATATTGAAGGCTTGATTGGATCAACGTGTCAAAGTCTTGGTAATTTTTATAAATTAAACTCGGGGTAAAAGTTTATTAATATAACGTTTAAAAAAAGCCTGTTTTAGAAAGTTCACATTTAAAAAATAAAAAAATCAACAATTTGAAGAAAAAGGGTTAAATTTCTTAAATAACTTTCAATTTTTCTCAAAAATGTAAAAGTAAAAAGTAACCATTAATTTTTGAAAAGGGAGCAGAAGTAACCATTAACCATTAACGGCTATTACTCTAATATTTTAAGTTGTAAACATAACCATCAAATTATACAAAAAATGCAAGAAAGTAATTATAATTTTTTAACTTTCTTGCATGTAAAAGTAATTAAAAGTTGACGTCTCGAACATTAATTCACAAATTGTTTATGTTACTTTTACAACTTGGAGTCTAGGAGAATTTTAATTATGAGATGAATAGGGGTGACGTGAATTATCTCAACCCTATCATGCATATATATATGCGGTCTTCTATCGCCTCTCAGTTTTCCTATCAGACATCCTACCTTAAAATATACTTAGTGTTGGTTGTTGGCTTTTTTATTATGAGCATTTTATCAATTTGAGAATTAAAATGATAAAAGTCAAATAAAAACTTGAAAATTAATATTAAAAAAGTCACATTTTTTATTCTAACGAGAATGACGAAGTAAAATAAATTTTTCACTCAAATTTCAAAAACTAAAATATCCAATATGAACACCGTCCTTTAAAATACTGTAATACCAAATGTTAAAGCAATCCCACATCAGCACTAAGTATATGTTAAGGTATGATGTCTGAGAGGAAAATTGAGAGGTGATGGAATATCGTATATGCATATGGTAGGATTGAGATAATTCACGTTACTACTAGTCATCTCATACTTAAAATTCTCTTAAACTCCAACATGCATAAGTAATATAAAAATTTGTGAATTAATATTTAAGAAGTCAACTTTCAATTATTTTTGCATGTAAAAAAAATTATAGTTACTTTTTACATTTTAGGTATAAGTTAATGGCTATTTTTACACATTAAAATATTAGAGTAATAGTTGTTAACAAAGTAGTTACTTTTGCTCCATTTTCAAAAATTTATTATTACTTTTTGATATTAAAAATTGTTGAAAATTATTTTGACACTTTTAAAAAAAAATTGAATGTTATTTAAAAACATTATCCACAAAAAAAAAAGATTAAATTCAACTTGACTTTTTGTTTAAAAACTCATTTTCTCATATACCATCCCAAATTTCACATGCAAGCGTTGAGCCAAATTGGCTTTTTCGATAACATGATGCCAAATGAGCCGTGAATCATTTTTTACTATATGTCACTCCTATTTTGTCATGAAATAAGTAAATTTCCATTTCTGGGCAAAAGAAGCATGCACAATTCAGAGACAAAGTATCTATAGCCCATCACAAGCTCAATAAAGCTGAAGCAAAAACTTAAAACTAATCAGAAATCCAGCCATGAGTAGGAACCAAAAACAAAACACAAGACATATAACGATCACCAACAAATTTGGTAATGGAATAAGTATATAAGTTAATTTAACATAGGTTTTAATTCACTCACAAATTGGTTGTAACATCCACATATAATAACAATGTTTACTCATCAAAGTGAACATTAATTCCCACAAACAAGAGTGGCTTAATCAAAGGTTTAAGCTAGCTTAATTATGGAATTATTCCAATAAATATATATAATATTCAAGTGGATTAATTTGAATTCAAACGAAGCTACGTCAATTGATTATTACATATATAGGGTGGTGGCCATGCGTACTGCGTAGCCATATATATAATAAGGGACTTGATAGTTGATATAACCTGTCGTGTTTCCCTCACTTGGTACAAATTAATAGGCAAACAAGATGCGTTGTCCTTCGCTAAAAACACAGTTGGGCACATAGTTTTCAGTGAAACCTCCTTTTGATGATTTTTTTTTTTTTTGGATACAGTCCACTGATGAATTGGATTCTCTCCTAATCGTTACTTTTTCAATCAAACATATACGTAAAGAGAATTGAAGCTTAGTCATAATAGAGCCTGCAACACTAACCAAACATTAACGGGAAAAAGCTGAGCATGTTATTAATACCGTAACATTCCTTTAATAATTCATGGTTTTCACATAAGTGAAGGGGTCTATTAAAGTCCAAGTACTCCAAATGCTGCTATTTTCTAATGTAATAAAAGATCGATGTTATGTTACCATTATTTGCCCAGCATGTTTCAGTATGTATAATCGATGGATTATTATTGTGATTACAATAAAGAAAATATTGTTTGCATTTTTTTGTCCATGATATAAGACCCTTTAATTAATTTATGAGAAAAAAATGACAGTTAATTCATTAAATATATCCTAAATTAAAAAAAATGTTTCACTTTTATTCCTTATTGAAAAATGTGTTTAAAACTTTAATAAGTGAGAAAATTAGAAATGAACATTAATTATATGGATACAACTAGAAAATGAGTACTATTAATTATTTTAGTAATGACTTATATTTTATTCCAAAGTATTTTTCTAAAAATGCCATATATATTATTGACCAGAATCAGTATATAATGGACACATTTAGCCATATAATACTTCATCCGTTTAGAGACTTCTTAGAGATTTTTCTTCATCCTTTTTATAAGAAACTTTTACATACATTTTTAGAAGTAGAACCATTAGTTATTTTCTTTTCCTTAAATACCCTTAATTATGTAGAGAGACTCAGAGAGACAAAACAACACTAATTTCATAATAATCCTTCAATTCTATCTATATTACTTTGATCATGTTTTACAAAAATCAAGAAAAATCTTAACAATTTTTCAATTTTACCCCTTTTGACATCCATTATCACTTATGAGAACAAAGTATACAAAATACTCCTACCGGTCTTTAATATAAGATGTATTTATCTAATTTAATTATATTAATAAATTAGTTAATGTGTAATCATCTTCCTTATTTTTTTTTCATTTCTCTCCTCGTGATTATTGTTGAGAGTGTATTAGTAGGGGTAAATTATAAAACGAGTAACAAATATGATAAATAGTTCTTATGTTAAAGACTAAGATCAAGCCTCCAATTAGTTCTTATATTAATGATGGAGATGTATATAAGAAATAAAAGATAAAATTATACATTTATATGAAAAATTTATTGAAATGACTTATAAATCGGAGGAGTAAATTTGATTGCAAAGGGAAATATTGGAGAATGATTGAAAATCTTAAGAGAGTTAATACTAATTTTCTTAATTTATGTAAAAATTATTAAATGTCAATCTCTTAGGAAATACGTGGGGCTAGATTTAACCATGTGTTTCCCCTAACTTACAAAATAAAGGGGCAAATAAGCATAGTTTTGAAACCTGATCGGACCAGTGACCTGGCCACAAAACCGATTCGGGCTAGCGACCAACCCAGGTGAACCGGTCAACCTGGTCAAATCGGTGTCAATCCGAACGGATTGATGGGTTGACCAGGTTGGATTGTTTTTTTAAAAAAATATTTATTTTATGTGGTAGATAAAAATATTAGTCAAAATTAATAATAATTTTCGTCTTAATGATTAAAGAATTGTAAGTAGGAATATTTGTTATTGTCTATCTATTTTAATAATTTGTTAAAACAGTGAGAAGAACACTTATGATTATTAATTATAATATCATTGGATGATCAATTAATATTAGATTATATATCAAAGAAAATATAAAACATGGTTTTGATATGTATATAATTGTTTGTTGTTTATTTAAGATATTGAATTGATTTTGGATAATATGATATTATGATAAGAATTTAAATTCATTTTTTATTCCCACTGGTCTAGTCCAGGTTGACTCGGACTGACTCTGACCTATTGATCTTAAGCTAGTACCTTACTGGTTTAATATTCAGACTGAATTTCAAAACCTTGTAAATGACATGCCTTGTCCTTTGCTTAAGACATAGTTGGCACATGATTTTCAGTGCCACATCTTGAATGGGATTCTCCGTCACTCGTCATTTCTCAATCAAACAAGTTGTTCTCGTACATACATATCACACACACACATCTTTGGTCATGAAGTCGATTTTAACTAATTTTCGTTACATTTGTAGCTTATTATAAAGGAAAATTTTCAGATAAATACTTTTTAAAATTGAGAAACCTAGAAAAGGAAAATGTAATATTTACAAAACCTATAAAAGTGACAAAGGAGAAATTTGAGTTTTATAAATTATAAGTTAAAGACTCTAATGTCCCTTGTAAATTAAAGATGTTGTCAGGAAAAAGAGAAAAGTAGTACTGTGATGACTGACAAAAGAGGGTGATGACGAAAAAAAAACATATTAACTTAGTTGGTGATAATGCTATCAAATAAGGTTAAAATTTGTTAATAATTATAATATTGGAATAATCAAACTTTTTAAGAAACTGGTCAATAGGTCAAGTGGATCTGTTGTCAAGATATATATAGTGGTTACTATTATAAAGTTTCTAGTTTTTAGTCAATCCCCTTATACTTCCTTATATATATTTGTCAATGATATTACTAATTTTGTTAGTGATGAAACATTATGATATATATATATATATATAGAAAAAAAAGACTTATATTTATGACTAAAAATTTCATCTAGCCTTATAATAAGGATAAGAGCAATAATAATTCAGCTACAATGATAACCAAAACACTAATGAAAAGCTGACTATAGGAGGCGAGAGAGAGAGAAAGGAAAGCTGAGTGTAATAATGTAATACTCCTTTAATTCGCAGGAAAAAAAAAAGTAATATCCCTGTAATAGTTAATGTTTTTCACAAAAGTGAAGGGGCCTAATAAACTCCTAGTACTCCAAATGCTACTATTTTTTAATGAAATAAAAGATAGATGTTTTGGGTACAATTATATATATAGTAGCATATATTACATTGGGCTAGGATGTTTCAATTAAATAAGTTAATTGTTCTTGGAATTGGAATTACATGTAGATTGTCATGAACAAGGCAGACAAACGTAAGACAAGGGAGGAGTCAGTGATCTAATAATGCACATGTACACAGAACGGTGGTGGTGCTGGCTGGGCCACATGCATGCATCTCTGTGATAAATCTTCTCTTTCCACTCTTCTGATGGATTTCTCTGCTTAATTACCCACTGTTCCTTCAGAATATCTACTGTTCATTTCACTTTAATCAATATATATATGTACATGTATGTAGATATATATGTGTGTGTGTATATGTATGTATGTTGCCACACTCTATATATATATATATGTACGTTATTTTATATTCTTAACATAGATAAGCCTAGGCAACAAGTCTCGAACTATAAAGATATGATTGGACCAGTTGGGATATAGTGATTTTTAAATTACACTCCTTATTCTTTTTACAAGTAACAACTGCTGAAACTAGGTGGGTTAAAATTAGTTAAAAGTAACAAATTAAATGTGTAAGAGATGTATTTCTTTTTTTTCTTTTTCTTTTTTTAAATACACCCTTATTTATATATGAGGGTGATGAGTAATGAATGAGAGAATTGAGAGACATATTTAATTAATTGGGAGTAAATATAGAAAAATGTATTCAATTTTCAGCCAAATACAAATTGTTAATTATATTTATGATTAGCCCTATGTAATACTATAATGTTACCTATAAATAAGATTGGAGCCCAAAGGGTAGTCAGAGTATAGTGAGCATGGACACTCAAGTATAGACCAGTTGTCCTTTTTTGAATCAAAACTTATTACATTCATTTCTTAAACCCTCATGCTTATTATTTCTAGAGCTAAGATGATTTATATTGATATTACTAATTATTTATGAGTGAAACTTCTTGCCTGTGTTTTTTAATTATCATCGCAGATAAAGTCTCTTATCACTTGCAGAATCACGGATATATATCGTTGTTGCTACCTTGTGATGAAGAGAGAGGGGAGGGGAGGGATTCTAATTTTATAATTATTAAAATTAAATAAATATAATTATTTTTTACTTAATATATAAATATTATTATAATTCTATACATAC
>JBAGKO010007403.1:0-10858 GCA_037177275.1 Acacia concinna | reverse complement strand
ACTAGTTTAATTGTCTCTTTTTGACATTTTTCTAAGGCCCTACATATTTTTCTAAAAAAATAACCCTGGATATCTCAACTCTAGGCTTTACCTTGAAAACTTTAAAAACCAAGAACATAATTCATAATTTCGTATAACAAAAACCAATTTACACAATAATGTAAATACAAATTTAATACACAATTTATATAATTAACTTACTTATCTAACTTAAAAGTTTTGAATTAATTAATCAAAAATTGCAATTTCACACTTTAATCCCAATCATTAGTTATAAGTTCAATCGAATACTTTCCTCAATTAAATTAACTCATTTGAATCATAAGTTAACATCAATCATATATAAGTGTACAAAATTCCCAATTTAAAATTTAGATTTTCAACATAAAAGTGTTATTATTTTAATCTCAAAATTTTCTAACAACCTAAATCGATTATAACTTTAATAATATCTCCAATAACTCAAATAAATCATTTCATACCATTTTAACAGTACAAGAAGTCTAAAAAAAATAAATCAAATTTTGGGTTTGTTTTTAAAAATTAATTATAAAATCATAAAACAATGAAATAAAAAATCCAAACATTAAAACCATCTATATAGGGCCCGTTTAGCTGTGACTTATCATAAATGACTTATTTTTACAAGTAACTTATAATAAATAACTTATAAAAATAAGTAACTTATGAGAAGTCAATTGTGTTTGAATGGGGTAGCAAAAGTGACTTATTTTCATAAGTCACTTGTGTTTGGATGAGGTAAATAGAAAGTGACTTATAATGACTTTTTTTTTAATGTTTTATGTTGGAAAAAAATGTTGTCATGTATGTGAAATAATAATACTGATATATAGAGTGGGAATTTTCTTTCCACATTGCCCTTATTAATTTTTGGGGAAAAATATTACTTTCATTCCTAATTATAAGACCCAATTGTCATGAACACTATTTTAATAAGATATCCATTTAATAAATTATTTATAGGATTTTATTGCAAATATAATAATTTTAAATTAAATTGAAATAGTTAATATTAGGTAATAAATAAATAAATGTTAACAATAAATTTTTTTTTGTGAAGCTATTATTCCGAGGGGCCACCAGAAGAGAATATATGATGATTGTGATGACTGTCTGGGATGAGTGATGAGAGAAGAGAGAAAAGAGAGACTCTAACTCAGTGAAGTTAATTTGAAATAACTTGTCTTTTTTAGCTCCTTTTTCACACAAGTTACTTTTTCAAATTTTCATACATTCAAACATTAATAATGAGAAAGCTCCTTTTTTATTTAAGTAAAAAGGCTTCTCACCGCTCACAGATGCCCAAATCAAACAAGCCATAACATTCTGCTACATTTCTATAATTTTATATTGTTAAAACTTAAAATTTTTAAACATTTTAACTCTAAAAATTTTCTCTAATCGGAATAAAATCTTCTTTATTAAAAAAATGAAAATGCATAAAATAATTTTTATAATTTATTAAAAAAAAGAGATTTTGGTTATCTAAATATTTAAAGCTGAATGAAGCTTCCGACGGCAACGCTCATCTCTCTTCCTTTCACCATTTCGCAATTGTGAGAAATGGTGAATTGTATCACCCGACCCCACATAATTAGACTGAGGGGCCACGTGCCCCTTAGTTACTTTATTTTATTTTATTTTTTTCCCTTTCTTTCTGCCTTTCTTTTTTTTTTTAATTGAATATATATTTATATATTTAAATTACTATTATTTCCACATTTTTTATAAGTAATATTTTAACCCAAACAAACCTTTTTTTATAATAATTGTAAGATAATTCTATTTATCTTAATTAGTTATTTTGTAATTATAATTAAACCTTAAAATAAAAATTAAGATGTTACATAAACTCTTATGAAATAAATCAAATGTTTTTACATATTTTATCTAGTTTTAAAATAGTAATTTTAATTGTAATTTGAAAACCAAAATGAATTAAATAATTTAATATAATAATGTGTCAATGATGTAACTTTCTATCTCATCTCGTCCTAAAAAGATTAGTCCATGAATCTTTTGGGAATCTTTTAATGTACAAAATTGAGACCAACTAATCCTCACTCCTATTTGAATCTCTTATCACATGCCTTCCATTATCATGAACCAAACGGGGCCTACGAAAACACCCTGAAAAAAATAATCTATATTTTTTTAAATGATTATGTATTTATTTTCCAATAAAACAAAATATGATGAAAAAAGAAGGTGCATGTGGATGCTAAATTTGGTTACTTTTGCTTTCGGTGCTCCGGTTTCTCTTCCGTACACTCAACCCCCACCATTTTTTGCACGTTCCTATACACTACAAAATATATAAACTCTTAAAAATTCAACACCAAACTACTTTGATTTTTGGACTATAAAATAACCATTCTGTGGCCAAGTATTGTTATTTTTGTCCCTCAATGATGGCTTTCTGTTCCTCTTCTTCCTCCTCCTCCTTGTGCTATTCTCCATTATCATTGAATGTACGGTTTCCCTAACACCAAGACCATATGTTTTGCCACTTTCTACACACACACACACACACACAATTCCTTGATGTCTTTTGGATTTTGGGTTCTTTCTTCTTATCTTTAAAAATTATGAAAAGTTTCAAATTTGTTGTGTTTGATGATATATATATAGATTGGTGAGTATGGAAGAGTGAGAAGTGGTGGTGAGTTGTGCAGAAGAAGAAGGGTGAAGTTGAGAGGAGAGTGGAGTTTCAAAGGAGGAACCAAACTCGTTTTGAAGCCACAAGTTGTGATATCTTTACTTTCTCAAAAACACACTTCAATTTATGCTTCATGTAATCTCTCTCTCTCTTTTCTTTTCTTTTTCATGTTCATAGAATTCACTTCTGATATACTCCTTTCGTTTATATTTATAAGACCTCGTTAATTTTTTTGAAGAATTCTAAAAAAACTTAAGAAAGCTAATTGCATTATTTAACAATATCATATATTGTATTTTATTATATTATATAGTAGTTCATAAGTCAAACAATATAATTTGAAGAAAAACGACAAATTTTAATGTTTTAAAAAAATGTAATTAGCTTTTTTAGGATTCTCTAAAAAAGTTAAAGGTGTCTTATAAATAGAAATGAAGGAAGTATATATATATATATAATATGATATGAGTAATGTTATATTTTGCAGGGTTTTCGAGCTCTGAACTTGCCAGCAATGTGTTTACAATGGGGACGGTAGCTGTTCTTCCTTATTACACACTCATGGTCTTAGCTCCCAAATCTGAGATTGTATGAACTCTTTTGACTTTTTCCCTTAGTTTATATGTTGTTATAAGAGTTTTATATAGTTATTTTATTATAACAAGTTCTTTTTCTTTTAGTTGGGGGGACTGTTTGGAATTTGGATGATTGTTTAATAAAAATCATATATTTTGTAAGTAATATAGATAGATATTTAAAACTTGTTTAAAATAATTCTTCTTAAAATCAATGTAGAAAAATTCAAAAAAAAAAAAGGAAAATAATTTAGAAGAGTCGTGAACACAGGCTGATAGGGTTGTTTGGGTTTGAATTATTTATTAAATTGTCGTTAATGAAAACACATGCTCTACACTTTTTTTTTTTCAATTCCACAAAACAGGAATATTTTCATTTATTTTTTAGTACACGTTTCTAGTTTCTTTATTTTATAATACACTTTTTAAAAAAAAATACAAAAAATTGTTCTAGTAATAAGAAATCGCCCATCTCTTACTGAATTTTGGATTAATACGTAACAGAAAGATAGTGACTTTTTAGCCACGTATCTAACCAAGTACTAAGATAGGATCGCATGGAGGCTTTATTGATGTAAAAGATGAGCAGCACTGGATATTTTTATATTATTACCTCTCACTGTTAGTATAAGAGCTGAATATATAGCCAAAAAAGAAGAAGTTAATTATCAATTGATGGTAACTCCCTTCTGTGTGTAAGCACTGTGGATTAGGAAAAAAGTGTATACATTTGAAAGGTTGTGGATTAAATTATAATATTTAGCATTAAAATAAACCCCTCATCTGACTCATATTTATCTTAGAAGTAGTACTCCATCCGGTCCTAATTATAAGGGCCTATTGACTTTTTTAGAGAATTTTAAAAAAATCTTAAGAAAGCTAATTTCATTCCTTTAAAATATTAAAATTTCTTATTTTTCTTTAAATTATGTTGTTTGACTTATGAACTAATATATAATGTAATAAAATATAATATATAATACAATTAAGTAATGTAATTATTTTCTTAGAATTTTTTTAGGATTCTTTAAAAAAGTCTTGGGCTTTGGATATTTATTTGATCCATGAGGTTCGTAGGTTTTTTTTTTGGTACATGAGATTCATAGTTTGAAAATGGGAAAATGCAGACAAAAAAGTCTATGGAAAGTGGAATACCATATGTGTTGCTAGGCCTTCTCTATGCATATATAGTCTTCCTTTCTTGGACCCCAGAAACCCTCAAGCTCCTTTTTGCAGGCCAATACTGGTTACCTGAGGTGAGTCTTCTTGCCAATAATTACTGATTCAATGATAAAAAAAAAAGGGAAAATTGCTCAAAAATCTCCCCTTACAAATTTTATTACTTAAAAAAAGTACATGAAATTTATTTTATTTTTTTGCCAACGTACATGAAATTTGTTAAAGAACATCAAATACGTCATATTTTTAACTTTGTGCAAAACGAAAGACAATTTACACATAACTAAAAATATGTTACATACAACTGAATAAGAGTTATACTTCAAAAATTAAAAAGGGCCTTCAAGTATTTTGTTTTATGGATTTTGTAATTTTCCTTAAAAATAGTGTTACATTTTTACATGGGGCTTGTATTGTTTGCTTTGGTGCAGCTGAGTGGTATAGCCAAAATGTTCTCCAGTGACATCACTTTAGCCTCCGCTTGGATTCACCTACTGATTATAGACCTCTTTGCTGCCAGGTCCTTTTCTTCTTAATCTTTCCCTTTAATTCTTTTGATGATTTTTTTTTTTCATTTTCATCCTTCAACGTTGTTGCAAATGAATCCAGGCAGGTGTTTCTTGATGGGATGAAGACTCAAATTGAGACTCGCCATTCAGTTTCTCTTTGCCTCTTCTGTTGCCCCATTGGTGTTCTTTCTCATTTCATCACCAAACAAATCACCAAAAACTGCCATTAAAGAAACAGCCACCGAATTATAGTTATCTATGATATGTTGGGCGAAGGAGGAACATCAATAAAAACTATCTATTTTTTGTTAAAAAAGTGACAATGATCAATTTCTTTTAGCAATGACATTAAATAGAGTTACCTTCTTTTGTTAATTTTTACATTATAGGTACCACAAGTCTTCTCTCTCTATTATTTAATTAAAGTTGGCACTTTTTAATGTTGCTAAATCTCAAGCGAATGTGCAAATTTAGCAAAACATAATATCTCGAGGAACATCTATAAACACTTTATTTTTCGATAAAAAAGTGGCAATGATCAATTTCTTTTAGCAATGACATTAAATAGAGTTCTCTTCATTTGTTAATTTTCGCACTATAGGTTCCACCAGTATTCTCTCTCTATTATTTAACTCAGGTTGGCACTTTTTAATGTTGCTAAATCTTTAAAAAAAAAAAAATGATTGCTGCCGGTTTTTTAACAGAAAATAGATAATTCTTATGATGCTCGTTACCGTATTGTTTTTTTGGTTAAATTTGCACCTTGTTTTTTTTTTTAATAATTTAGAATGGACTTTTCATTCATCTGATGAGTTTGTTCTTGGTTGGACTTGGATTCTCCACAACATTGCACAGTTGGAGAGGAACACACACACAACACACACACACACACTTCATGGCTGCACACAAAAAAAGGTGCACTGCCGCGTGAAAAGACATTATTAATTCCCATGAAGCTTGATTCTTCCTGGCATACTATTATAATACTGTAGTAAATAATCATGTGCTTATGCCTTAAATACACAGTTGGATTTCCAAGTGAAGATAAATGCAAGTTTGTTCCCTGATACTTTAGTGGATCTAAATTGGAGTAAAGATAATCATGTACCAGAAGATTTCGCATCTTGCTTCCCAGCATCTCCTAAAACAACCACAAACATTGGGATTAGCAATATGCATAAAGATGAAGATTTACAAATCTTGAATCATTTGAGCCGTATAAAACCATCTATAAATTTGAAGACTCACATCCAGCTTTTGCAAGAGTTTGATATCAAATTTTTTTTAGGCATGGAAACCCATATTTGAGAGCAATTTACATCCTATGCAAAAGTATAGATGATACTAAACTAAAGCAATATAGACATATACTGGGGTATAATATAGTAAAAAAAATGTAAACTAAAGCCATATAAAGCTTCCTAACTAACCAGCCCCTTAACTATTATTCCCATTTAACAGTGTGAAAACAAAACTAAATAGAACAGACAAATGATTATAAAAGCAACATATAACCAGGGGCAAACTAATACTTTGAAATAACTTCAATCCTCATCTTTTATAAATCTTTTTGTAATAGCTTCCTACAATGCAAAGGTAAAACTTAAGCTTCCATTTGCTAATTCAACAAATTTATTGTACAGAGTGTCAAAGTCTATCATAGAGAGACATAAAATAAAAGTACCAGCAACAGGTTGAAGAGTTGGGACTTCACAATAGATGGTTCGAAGCCTTGTGAGAGGGAACAGTGCAGAATCAGTCAAGGCTTCCGTGAAAAGCTATTGTTTCCAATCCCACTTGATCTTTCTCACAGCCTTGTTGGATTCGATAAGAATTTCCTTCTCAGCCTCTGGAACCTCAATGACCTTTTGCTGGTGCACTGATATTATTCCCAGGGTTGCAAATGAAGCAAGTAGGCAAAATCAATCAGATATAGAGATACAGCAGGAGCAGATGATGACTACAATTTCTACAAATGGCAAGATCATAAACCTTCCTCAGACGTGTTATCCTAATATTATTTCACAACTTCTTTCTACATATCATTTTATTGTGTAAAATTATTTGAACTATCAGAATTCTATTGAGATATCTTCAGGCCTAATTCCAAATTCTAAATTTAAACTATACCACATCTTGAATTGCAAAACTACAATTATAATGGCAACACACAGACCATTGTCAATTATGATTCCATCAGAATGCAGTATGAGCTGCCTCCATACAGAAGACTATTTTACCCTCTTTCAGAAAAAGAGAATGAACGGCATATAATCAAGCACCACAGCTGGTGAAGTCAGAAATTTATACAAGAAAGCAGTTAAGATGTTATCACATGCATGCACTCCCCGGTCTCAGAATGCAGAAGTTGTTAAACAGAACTCACGTGAAGCAGAAACAAATTGAGGTATTGGTGGCTACGTCGTTTGTTTTCAGCTTGCAAAGAAAGGATGATATGGATAAAGTCACCATGCAACATTAAATAGATGAAGATGTACTTAAAAAGGTTTGTTCCTCTACATTTCATTAGATGTTGTGCATATTAGTTGCTTAACATCATACACCAGCATATGAAAGGTAGCAACTTGATAACTTCGCAAGCATGGGGCAGGGAAATTTAACTTAAAAGCTCAACAGCAATAATAAAGTCAAAGCACATGTGGGGTAATCTGATAAGGTATTGTAATCTGAATCTAGATGATTTTAGGGTTTTCTTGAATTTAGGATAGAAGAGGGAAGGGAATTAGAAGATAGAATATAGAGGATTAGAAAGAAGAGAGGGAGAGAGACTGAAAAAATGCACTTCGGCTGTTATTCCACAATGAGAGTCAAAATCTGAATTACATGAGCCCTCATCTCCTATTTATATAGGCAATCAGAATATACATGGGCTGAAGGGTAGCAGATGCAGCGCCTATAACTAATCTAACTAACCTAACTAATCTAACAACCACGGTTAGGGCCGTGTCTAGCTAATGCTGCTCCTTTGACAGCTATTGCAACTCTCGGCTAGTACCACTCAGCTATTAGATTATCTAACCTAATTAATAAATCCCTAATTACAATTCATAAATCCCTAATTACAATCAATTCAATTTACAACATCATATCATAATCCTAAAACAAATTTAAGCTAACAATAGAAGGAAAAAGAAGAATACAATCAATAGAAGTAATTACGTTCAATATAATCAGCTAGCCAAAGGTCCACAAATACATCATATCCTGCATTTTTAAACGTTACGGGGGTTATTTGTACATGATACAAAGTCCAAAAGAATGTTGTGCAATTTAAAATTATTTCTATATTTATCTTAGGTATTTGGCATGACGCATACACACAAAAAAAAAAGAATAAAATGTTGGGTAAAAATATTCCCATATTGTGCCCTTTTTTTTTTGGGGAAGTTAACAATCCCAGATCAACTTACTGTTACATACTCGATAACTACACATACCACACAAGTTTATAGTCTAACCTATAGTCAGCTTGATAAAACGCACTAGAAGGAACTTTAGGCCTCAGTGCCGTCCAAGGCTTTTGGTGCAAAAGGATAATGAGTTGGACCAAAATCCTGCCCAATATGACGCTGAACAAGCCGCTGTAAATCAGCCATAACCTTATGTTCCCTCTTAGCTAAACATTGCCAGAGCACGCTTATCCTCAGCACCATAAACCTGGGTTTCTTTCCTAATACGAATAGCATTCGTCCTCTGATACCTACTGCCACTCATCACATATCCAAGGCTTTCAAACTTCTGAATTTCCACTGCAGAAAGACCCACTTCACCTCTGTGAGGGATACGCTTCCCTTGCTGCACATACTGTGCAATGGCGTCACCTTCACCAGGACTAAGTGCCCAACCATAACTAATATGGCCCTCAGCTCTCGGCAAAGGCTGTGGTCTAACTACGGGTTCATAATCCATTGCGGGTTTCTTCTGTGACTCTAACAATGTCTCAGCTTCAACGCATCAGCATTTATTTCTGGCTTCTTGGACTCTCTTCAGAATAAGAATCGTCACTTTTTGCATGAGGACGTCTCTTTCTCCTGCCACTTTTTGAATGAGATCCCAAAGATCGCTTATGTTTCTTCGTTGACCTCTCACGATCATCTGTAGATTGACTAGCATAGTAGCATCAGAGTCCTCACTTTCACTGTCTTCACTGGAATCGCTATATCTTCTCTTCCTCTTCTTACTGCTACGTTTCCCTCTACTTTTTGTTCTCCTACTCTTAACCGATTTCTTTCTCCGCGGACGATCGTCTTCAAGTTCACTTTCACTTTCCTCAGATTCAGTGTCATTGTATGACTTCCTTCTCCTGTGCTTGGAACCTGAATTCGTTCTCATCTTCCTCCTTGAGCGTGAAACATCTGATTCAGAATCAGACTCAGACTCGAACGAACTCTCCGATTCAACATCTTCCTCATCTTCTGCCTCTTTAACCTTATAAAGTCCTCGTAGCCCAAACCTTTGTATTCCTCGTCCGAATTAAAATCAAAGAGCCTAGCATCACGACCATCTCGGTCGAGAACTGCGCGGCGATTTCCAGACCGAATCGCTTTGACGAAGTACCGCCTTACAAATTTCCATGTATGCATCCAGGCCTTCTGTATTCAGGTAATTCCGATCGACGGCGATAACGACCGTTGTCAGGGGAAAAACCGTATGACTCATAACTAGGGTTACGACGGCTTCAGTAGTCATCAGAATCAGGGGCTTAATGGCCGTTTCCCTGGTTCGAGTTGGGGATTTCGATTGTAGAGGATGATGGCCTTCTCATCGGGATTTCCAGCGGTGCAAGAGAAGGAACTAGAAAGGCCTGAAGAATGAGATGGAGGGACGACGGTGACTGAGTGCTGGGGCTACGAGAGGCGAATAGTTTCAAGAGCTGTGAGATGAAGTTCAAACCACGAGTGGCGACGCTGAGTGTTGCTTGGTGAGAGCCTGAGAGGCCGAGACCCAAGGAGGGCGAGCAGGCACGGCGGCCAGGCGACCGACTTTTTTTTCAGTTTGGATTGAAATTAAAATATTCTTCATGAAAAATAGGGTTAAGTATTAAAAAAAGGAATTACATTTAGTTTCCATATAAAGAAATTAATATTAAAAAGGTTTAATATGACAAGTTGAGGAGTTATGATTGACAACCTGATCTGAGGAGCTAGTTGGGACTTGCTAAAAAATAAATTTCCTTACTTGGAACCTCAATGTAATTCTTCCAAAAACAAATTAAATTTACTTAAGGTTTTAATTTTAGGTAAAATTCTAAAAAGGATAAGGGAAATAGAGAAATTCAAGATCAAAACAATAAAATGCAGAATTTCCAAATCAATTATTTTGTATTTTTTTGTGAAATTTCTAAAATACCACTGGATTTTAACAATATGAGCTTTTTAATTCACAACAAGAACATCTCAATTAACAATAGAAGTATTTAGATATTATGTATTTAAGCTGTGAGTTGTTGTGATGCTGTTGTTAATTGAGATACTCTTATTGTGAAATAAGATACTCATGTTGTTAAAATCCAGTGGCATTTTTGTAATTTCACAAAAAAATGACTGATATGAAATTTTTGTATTGCATTCTTCTGATATGAAATTTCCCTATTTCCCTGATCTTTTTTTAGAATTCACCCTTTATTTTAACACATTTTTTTAATATAATGGCAAGCTCAAAGAGCTTCAAATCAAAAGTCTAATTAGTTAGTCATGTATCCATGATGCTCACTTGCCCTAGTTAGATCTCTGGGCATCTGAACTAGACAAAAGTCAGGAGGTGTAGTAATTAAGAACAATTCCTCACTACCATTGTGTACCCTCTTGGCCATGCGATTAGCACACATTAGTGCCTCTCTATTCGCATGATGCACTTCTATGCCTTCTGATGAGAACACGCTATTATAGATTTTT
>JBAGKO010007354.1:0-11809 GCA_037177275.1 Acacia concinna | reverse complement strand
TATATGATCAATTATCCAAAATATATCTGAACAAATATCAAAATATAATATTATCATATTTAATAAAATATCTAACAATTTTTGATTTAATGATGCTAATGGCTATTCTAGGAATAGCTGAATGCCAAGTTGGAGGTGGCGTAGGAGGCACTGATGGTATTGGTGGCGTTGGGGCTAGAGCAGCAGCCTATGGGCTTGGTGCCGACGGTGGAGCTACTGAACGGTGATGCCGGCGGCGGCTTCTAATAATGTTACAAATCGTTACTTATTATATCTAATACATCTAAACCTTAATAAAAGCCCTGCAATACACATATACATATGTGCGCATGTTAGCTCCTTATAATAAGCTACTTTTGTGCGTAGATACAAGTACGCATATCATGTATCAATGACAGTAAGTGTGGGCTTTTGCCACACATTCTTCTCTAGCTCTTTGTCTTTTGCTATCCATTTATGTTAATTAATCTAATACTTTAATCACCAATTAGCCTAATTTAATTTTTATTCTTACAATTAAATTAAGAATTTTTTTTTTGTTGTTGTAAAGATAATTTGCTCATTCCCCTTAGTGGGCAATTTAAACCATGCCCTTATTGAGCAAATTAATAATTGATAATAAGGCAAGTTAATCCATAATGAAAACTAATTTGCCACACACATTATTATTGCATAATCAAATTAGTATATTTCTAAGAAAAAATATCATCTAAGAAACCCAGTTTGAACAAAGCACATTTTATTAAGAAACCACATTATAGAACTAGGTGTTACAAACCTGAACACTCTTTATATAAACTAGGTGGAGTTACTATTACTATGAGTAATATATTGCTACTTCTCTGATCCTATTTATAAATTCCTTTCGGTATGTTTACCTATCAGAATTAAGAAAAACCTTAATCCTCAATATCTCTTAACTCTTTTTAATTTGATCAACGTTATAACCTCCAAGAGTACAAAACGTACATTTATTTGAACAATAAAATTGTGACTTATATATAGTATACAGGATTAAAAAAAAAAAACTCACCTCTCTATCTCATAAATAGAGCCAGAGGAGTCACAGTTCCAAACACTCTCTCTAGTCCTCAAAATAAAAGTTACTTTAATTATTTGGGTAGATTAAGGGAAAAAATATTGGTTAATTTGAACAAATTTGACATAATCTCCCTAAAATATTTGTGGGTAGTAATACATTAGATTATATACCAGTATGTAAGTCAAGTATAGTAGTTTGGGGAAAACTAACAAATACAAGAGACAAGATGGATTTATATTTTATATATTTTTTGAGACAAACATGATCCCAACTAATTCTTGTATTAGCTATTGGAGGTAGTAGTTTCAAAAAGATCCATCGTCATAAAGGAATTGAAATTAACCTCCGTGAGCGTAGAGTGCATACAATTAAATTAAGTCTTCGAACGACAAATTACAGAGTCAAAACAAAAGAAGCTCTTTTCCATGCGAAAATAAAAGAATCTCCCACCAACCGCTAATTTGGAAACACATAATAAAAATAGCAATAACATTGTTCTAAGACTCTCAATCATAATAAACAATCAAGAAAATTGAACAACAAAGACACATAAGAAAAATCAGTTTCAAAACTGTCTGACGATAAGCTCGTTATCTGTCCTCAATATGCTTGAAGGGTGTTTTAATAGTGATCATTATCATCTGCCCAACTAGTGGAAAACTAGTTTTCCCAGTGGTACTGTATCCCTATCTAGGTAATTAAGAAACACATGATATATTTAATAAATAACATTCCACAAGAAATTAAAGAGTAGAGAGACAAGAGAAAATAAATTATTTTTCAAAATTCTTGTCATGTTGTTCATCGTTTAGCTTACTGCGACCATACAGATAGCAAATAATATAAAAAATTATCGTTTCCATTAGAACTAAGGTAAAAGTAGACTAATTGTCACCATTGTGCTATCAATTATATTGAGTAAAACCATCTGGAAAGATTTTTTATTCTAAAAATTGTTTAAAAGAAGGAAAACAATCTGACTAAAAACTAAATTACAACTCTTAAAAGAGGTGCATATGATTATTTCTCATCATTGTAATTCATGAGACTTAATTAATTACTACTCCTTTAGCTATTAGATGACATTAAATGTTAGTCTAAGTTTTGAAAGGATTTGATTAAGCTTTCTTAAGTTAAAACTAAATTTATATCATCAATTAACATGCGCAATTTCTTATTACATTTTAAAAGAACGTTATTATTAAACAACAACCTTAATGTGATAATGTTAAATTAGAAACTATATACCTATGATATTAACAAATCATCTATTTAATCCCTCAACTTCAAGTCTAACATAATTTTATCTAAGTTCTATAATTAAATTAACTCTCTCGAGTTTAGTTTAATTGAACAAAGCAATCAAAGGGTGATGAAGCACAAAGAAACATTAGGCACAATATAAAATTAATATATAATTATCATTAACAACTAGATAGAATAATAATACTAAGTCTCAAAATTTGAAATAATCCTAATGCAAATTAACTAACCACTCATGACCAACACCAAAATCATTTCAGCAACATAAAAATCCAGATTCAGTGACATTTAGGAATCAAGGGAAATGACTGTTAGATATAACAAACAGCCCGAGAAGAACAATGCAGAAAAATGTTGTTCTCGGGCCCTTCTATCCTTTAAATCTAGCTTGGTGACTGGAGTATCAGCAACTCAATCTCAGCTTGATCTATCCTTGCAAATGAGTCTCTTTTTTAACCCTTCTCCTTTACTTCTGTTGACCTCGCCAAGTAAGGAGAAGAAGAAGCAACGATGATGACTCCTCAAACCCGAATAGATTTCCCTTTGGTTCAGACGGTGTGGTGCAAAAGAACCAGATCCCACCCCCCCGGGGGGCCGGTGGGACAGCTCGTTTCCTGAAGAAGAACCCATTGAACGGCGTTTGGTCCATCTCTTCTGTCACTGAAAAACAGTCACAGTACTGCTGGACCTCAACTCCGAGCCTCCACTGTCCTTTCGTCCTCCCTAGGAAATGATGAAGAAAACCCAAACACCTCTCCTTGCTTTCTTTGATTTTAGCTCTCGGCATAGTGAAGAGGATGGAGATGAACAGTGAAAGCCGAAGAAAGATCTCAAGCAATCTGAAGTCGCGGCCACTGCTCAATTTGTTCAGCTCGTGTCCTTTCTTTAGGTTAGATGATTCCTAATTTTAAAACGCTGCCGTTTCTTCTCTCTCTCTGTTTTTTTTTTTTTTAATGACAACGTCGTTTCTTTTCTATGGCTCATTAAATCAGCCACGGTTAAATTGATGCTCCCTCCCCAAGCCAAATGCCATCAGTCTGGTCATTAACAAAAGCTAAATAAAATTAGTATAAACCTGATCTGTTTTTTTTTCCCTTTTTGACTTTTAAATTACTATAATCTACTTATTCTTGTGTCTAAATATTTTTATTTAATTATGACATTTGCACTAAAATTCCCTAAATCGTGCACCAAATTCATATAACATGACAATTTTAAATAAATCGATCCATTTAATTTAGTATTGATGACTCCCCAAATATATAAACAGTATCTGAAATTTAACTAAAAATGAAGAGTCATCACACATCCAAACTACTAAAGCGTGATCGGTATGAAGTGTAAGGTGACTTCCCTTTGTAAATATTTTTACTTTGAAATATTTATTTTATTAATATAACATCAAATGATGTTAAAATATTCATCTATGGACCTCTGTAAAATATTTAACATAGATGTCTTTAAATGTGAAATTGTCAAACATATTTGCAACAAAAGAATAAATCATTTTCATAATTAACTCAAATTTGGCATAATATAATATCCCAAATTTTAGTCCTAGAAGTTCAAGAATTAGCCAGAAATAAGTATGCTACTAAGCCTAGTTGCACTGAAGTTCCATAAATTTTGTAAAAGGAAAGAAGAAAGCGACATTGTATATCTACCTACTTGGGCTTGATCAAAAGCATAATTTCCAAAGTTACAATACACAAGGGAAATTTTGGAAATTATACCCAAAATTCCAAAAAAAAAAAATCCCAGGAGACACATAAAGGTAAAAACTAATTTCTCATGTAATATTTGAGGCTTAATCAAGGTATAGAAGAGAAAAATTGCCTCAAAAATATATTTTAAAGAATTGTTAGAAGTTTGGTTAATTAAGGGATGATTAACCAAATTTAATTATGAAAAATACAATAAGGCCTCAAATAATTGGGGGAAAAATGGGCAAATTATTTTATGAGAGGAATGATTCCTTGGAAAAGTATCATTGACTTTATTAGTTAGAAATGGACCAAAGATTTAATTATGGAGTTCAATTTCAACTGGGTGAAGCATTTGCCAATATTTCTACACAAAACTTAAGATTATTAAGAGCTCAATTAGAGTCCAATAATAATTTGAATGAGAAAAGCGTGACTTGGACCAAAAGAGGGAATCAACTTCTGGACTTATCAACAAGGGCCAATCATTAATTTAATTAATATGTGGTTAAGAATTAAAAGGAAAACAAAAGGGCCAAGTGGTGGTTTGTTGTTGGTGGAATGGTAAATTTATGTGATAGGATTAAATCCACCGACTCTAAACAGCATGTTCATCCCTTTTCTGATCAATTTTCGTGTAGCAGCAATGTAAGAAAGAGGGATAAGCAGATTATCCAAAAAAAAAAAAAAAGAAAAGAAAGAAAGAGGGATAAGCTTAAGACATCATTCATGGAAGAATATTGTATTTTTCAAAGAGAGAGAATTCTATAGTCCTTCCCACCGCCAAAATCACATTTCTAGCTTAAAGTGCTTTCTTAAATATTGCTCTTCTCATCAAGACCAGCATTCCCATGGTTTTAATTTCTTGATAGGAGGAAATTAGTGCATCTCAAGAAGTGTGAAAATTGGAGGATCAAAGATAAAGTTATATCAAAGGGAAGAGGCTAGTACAAGTTTTGATTTGAACTAAGTTTTTTGAAATGTGATTAAGTTTTCATAAATGTTTTAGCAGAGTTCTTTCCATTCCCTTGGCTGTCCTGTTTGAGGCCAATATGTAGGATCATTATACTGTTGTTTATATGCTGGAAAATGGTTTAGACGAAAGCATCATGGCCTTTTGCTATGGTGTTTAAACCTTGAAAATATACTGTTGTTGCAGTCCTTGGAACTTATTTTCCTGGAGGGAAATAATGTTCGAAATTTCTTTAAATATAGTGCTTGAATATATTATGATTTAACCAAGAAAATATGGATTTTTACCTAGCTAGAAACCATGGAAAAATGCTTAGAATCAAGCTACATCAAAATTGCAATTTAGAATGAACAGGACAAGGCTCACGTCTTTGGGAAACTGAGAAGGAAAGAGTGAGCTTTTGTAACACATAAGTTCATATTTGGATTCCTAAACAAAAACGTATGAGGGAAAAGAAAAGAAAAGAAAGTATGGGATAAGCGTCCTTGATTTGTTCAAGTTTGATGCCTTTAGTTAATCAATAAATTATGTATGTTATGTATTTAGGGGCCAATGGATGTCATGGAAAAATGAATCGGAGGCTTGGTTATGGTGGATCAAGTTATGGAAACACAGAAAACAAAGAGCAATAGTAAGGTTAAGAGGTAGTGAACTTACCTTCATTGTGTGCTTGGTATTTATGCTTGTGTGATGATATGTTTGATTGCTTTACGCGTGATTACATGAATCATGAATTAATTCTTGATGCTCTGCTTCTAGGTTTTTCCTTGGCCATACTTGATTTGCTACTAAGATTCTTTGAATCTCATCCCCTAATGACTAACCATACTTGATTTCAAGCCTCCAAGGGTAAAGCTAAAGGAAGAGGCAATGGTAAGTGAGATGAGGAGTTAACTTTAATTTCTATGGCATTACTTTGTCATAAGATGTCATGTTAAACCTCTTTAACATTTCGATATTTGTCAGAGAAATAAAGGCAGTGGCCACAAACATAAAGAAAATAACATAAAATATTGATAATAAGTATTTGTTTACATTACAGGCCCTTTTTGTTGGGTGTTCACATATATACAATATTTTAGCCAAAAATTTGCCAAAAAGAAAATTACATCCAAATTCTATTAACTAGGTAGCTTTTTGTCTCACTCGTCCTGAGTAACTGATTTCCCTCTTGAGCCACTAGCTTTAGCTGTATGGATTTATATACAAATGATGAGGGGTGAGATTCGGTGAATCCCAGTAGTAACAACAATCATTCATTCAAGATGTGAAAAATAGATATGCAATACACCACATCAACAATAAATAATAATCACATGCTTCTGTTTTATCAAGCACTTATAATCAACGAAAATGTGCACATGCATTCAGGATCAACCGTATTAAACTGCCATTGAAACCCTTACTTGTTCCGTACACAATAGAATAAGCACATGTATTCAGGATTAACCGTATTAAACTGTCATTGAACCCTTACTTGTTCCATACCACTGTTGTGATTTATTATGTACTGCCGTCGCGGCTAGTTATGTGCTTATCTCATTGTCCAATTGAGTTTATTATCAATAATACATATCATAAAATGCAATTTCACAAAGCATGTATTTGCATGAAGGCAATTAAGAGCATATATAAATTCACATATAATATGAAAGAAAGTATTACTACCTTTTACGGTTCTTGTGCTTCTTTCCGATATACCTCTACCTTATTTCTTTCTTTGATAAATTCTTTGCGGGCTTGGGCAATATCAAAACCTAAAATTTATATACATATAAGGGGTAAATTAATAAACATACCATGGTACCCTTTTATTTAATTATTAATCTCTTTCAAAATCCCAAAATCTAAGTCTCGCATGTAGCTTCTTAGCCTTACTTATTTTCTTTTGATTATGCCTTGCTTGTACTGAGCCTCTTTCCAGTACATTGGGGCATTCAATCTCAAATAGATCTTAACCCCTCTTAGCTAAAACTATTAATTTCTAAACACCATTCAACAATCTAAAATAATTGTTGGCCTTAGAAGACATTAAAGCTAGACCTCAAGATTTTGCTTTGACAAATCGAGTATTAGCTATAATCGTAGATCAACAACTCAAACTTCCAATCAGTAAGCAATTATATTGTCTAAGATTTCTTGATTGACTCAACATCATGACATCAATGCTGTGTTATTTTGAAGAAGGAACAAATTGTTCTTTCACAAGAATTACAATTTGTATTTCATCTTCTACAACCAGAAAATTACACCATCTTTCCCTAATCCTCCATTCCAAGATTTAATATATATACCCATCTTATTAATTGCCTTGATTCAATATATATAGTGCAGCAATAACACCCACTAATTCGACAGCCATGAACAATTTCCAGACAGAAATTCTCAGTTCGGTCAGACACAATTTAATGCATATCAATTATCTTCTAAACTTCATATACTCCTAACTCATCATTCCTCATGCAGCTGCCGAAAATATATAATTATACAGATATTAATGGTCAGTTCCAGCAGAAAAATGCACATCGAAATCATTCAAACCTACATCTTCGGTTTTCACCAAAGAATTCCGATTTCAACATATATTTTCGGCATTCTTTCAGGCATACAGATTTGATTTCAACCATACTCGGTTTCAATTCCAGACAGCACTTTCAACAATCAAACATACACACATTCTCAATTTAGCCAGATGCTTTTAGTTTCCAAAACAGGACCTTCTCAGTTCCAAATAGACATACACATTCGGGAATCAATTCCAAGCATCCATTCAATTTTCAGATAGACCCATTCGATTCGGAAATCACAGAGATTCTCGGTTTTCAGCAGACACATCCAGACACATTCGAAAATCAGCAATCAAACCACATACAACCATTATCTTATGATTTTCGAACAGAATTGATCATTTCCATTAAACCGAAACAGAACGAGAAATGAAGAACAGAATCGTATACCAGAAGCTCACCTTAATCCAAATCTGCGATTGCCTGTGGGAAAGGAGTTTTCCTTCTTCGATTTCTCCTCTGACTCCGACGAGTGATCGCAGCTCGTGCTCTGCCTCTGACTTGCCTCGTTGAACCGAAAGAATACGGTGCAGGCTCGATCTCTGATTTTTGCCTCTGTCTCTGTCTCATTTTTGCGTGGAAGCACCGAAGGAAAATGAATGAAAGAGTGTTCTTCGCTGACCTAAAGAATTAGTGAGAGGAAGAGTGATTTTGTGCTTCTCTGTCTCTGATTTTGCTTCGCGATGCACAGCTGGATGAATGGAGAGGAAGGGTATTTGTTCTATCTTGCGTTTTTGACCGAAGTGATCGTGGCGTTAGTAAAGTAAAGGTGAGGCAAATGTGATTATTAAACATATAGCCCCCAATAATCTTTAAGTTTCTAATTTAGTCCTTTTTCCCTTTAATAATTAAAAACTAAATAATATTTAAAAATTTTCCTTTTCATATGATAAAATATTATAAAGAAATGTTCCTAAAATTTAATCTTTATTCAGCATATTATTCTTTAAATTTTCTATATAAGAATATTGGGTGTTACCGTCTATGTTTCCAAATTTTTTGAAGGTTTGCCTCTGTAACTTGAATATTAACTTGTATCGATCATGCGAATGTATTTCTCAAAACATTTTTCTTGATAGAACTTTCTACAATGACAGTTCCTATTGAAGATAACACCATGGCCCTTAGATGTGGCATCTTGACCTCCTCAACTATATATGCCGAGAAAATATAGAAGCTAATCTTGTATTGTATGTCTCTCATCTTAAAATTTCCAGTGGTGTCATTTTGCATTGTCTCCCTCCCTAGTAATATAGGGATTCTTGGTGCTATTCGTTTCAGCTGATGAAGATCGAATTGTGGGATGGAATCTAATGAGAATGATGTGAAAGTCCACATATTATTCGACAAGTAAGAATGTGTCTTAATCTTTTTAAGAATATATGCGAAAGAAGTGGTTTTACTTGACTTAAGCCCTTTTAATTAAAATTTATCATAATATATTTAAATGTAATAAAACTCCTTCCAGTCCTAATTATAAGACCCATTTAATTTTTTAAAAAAGATTAAGGAAGCAAAAAAAGTGAACTAAATCTTATAATTATAACTGGAGGTAATATAAATATCAGAATATATTTACATGTAATAAAACTCCCTCAAGTCCTAATTATAAGACCTAGTTGGTTTTTTTTTGAGTAATTAAGGAAGCAAAAAAAAGTGAACTAGTTCTTATAATTAAGATCGGAGATAGTAATTATAAAACCCAAATGAATTATGTTCATGATGAAATTAGAGACCAAATTATATGATTCATGTGATCCGATTAGTAATGTAATGTTATTTTATAAGTATAGTAAAATCTCAAAGTAATGCAAAAGTTATATTTCTCATATACAAACCATACATATTTATACAAGAGATCGAGAGAGACAATATCCAAAAGTTATATTTCTCATATACAAACCATACATATTTATACAAGAGATCGAGAGAAACAATATCCTAAATAACCTGATGATTATTCCAATATCATAAATAACCTGATTCTTATGCCTGATTCTATGCTGATTCTATACTAATATAGATAATTACATAATCTTTCCTGATTCTATACTAATATAGATAATTACATAATCAATTCTAACATAAGATCCTAACAATAATATCTTACATAATTCTAACACTCCGCCTTAAGTTGGAAGCAACTTGGCCATCAAATTAGCAAGTAAAGGATGACTGTAAGACCGCCAGATCCACAGCTTCTGCCAATAATATATTTCTTCATAGAAGGATCTAGGGACAAATCAAAAGAGTAAATCCTACTCTAACAAACGGTCTCATAAACGACCAAAAACTCTTCAAACATCTCATAAGAAACCAAACAATGCTCCAAACATCTCACAAGAGACCAAACAATGCTCCAAAAATCTTATGAGAGGCCAAAGCAACGATGAACAACGTCCTCACAAACGACTAAACATCAAAAGAATGTAATCAAAACGACTCAAAGAAAGAGTCCAAAGTTTCAAAATGATTTAGAGAAAGAGTTCAAACTATCATAATGACTCAAACAAAGAATCTAAAATATCATAATAACTCAAAGAGTTCAAAATTCAAAACAACTAACTCAGAATATGATCAACTCATAAGACTGTCAGAAAGCCCAAACAATGAAGCCTACGGCTCTGATACTATGTAGTAAAATTTCAAGGTAATCCAAAAGTTGTATTTCTCATATACAAATCATAGATATTTATACAAGATGGAGGGAGACAACCAAACAATGAGGCTTATGGCTTTGATACCATGTAGTAAAATCTCAAGGTAATCCAAAATTTGTATTTTTCATATTCAAATATAAGAGTGAGGGTGACAATACCATAAATAACCTGATTCTTATTCCTGATTCGATGCTAATATACATAATTACATAATCTTTCCTGATTTTATGCTAATATATATAATTAGATAATCTTTCTTAATATAGTTCTAACATAAAATCCTAACAATAATATCTTAAATAATCCTACCAAAATTTTACATTTATTTGCTTTCTAATTTATTAATTATATATTTTAAGCTTTTATTCTTAACTTTTGTTAAAATTAATTTTTTTCCTGGTATAATTTTTAAATTTTACAATATATATGTATAATATATTCACTAATATTCATGTCCCTTTCAGTCATTTACCATAATAAGTTATTTTTTAACATATCATCTAAACACATTTTACTTTTACATAAGTCACTTATACTACCGTCAATTCAAACATACCTAATGTGACTTATATATAATATGACTTATTTATAAATTTGATAACAAATAAGTCAGTTATCCTATCGTTATTCCAAACACACCCTTAAATAAAGAATACATGGGTTAACCAAAACAGTTGTAATATTTAAAAATTTATTTATTCATTTATATATGTAATATATATATAAACAACTTCTAATAATTAAAGGCCAAAAAAAACTTCTAATAACAAATATATATGTGTGTATATAAATATTAAACCTTTATTTCCAAAGCCTAGTACTCCTAAAGATCACTAGTTAATATCCTATATTTTTTTGGGCAATGTAATATCCTATCCTGTTCAAGTGGATGATGGATAGAGTTCATAGTGGGCTGCTATCCATAAAATGTATTGGGTGTTACAAACATGGAATCAAGAAAAATTTGGAGAAAATTACACTGAGGTCCCAAGCAAAGGAATATATGTTTAAAAGGTCATAAGATAAGAAAATACTATTGTCAAGTCTCTAAAATAAGAAATTTATTACTGTCAAATTCCTATTAACAACTCCGAGACCTTACAGTAATTAATTTTTATTTTAGAACTTCTTTGATGTATATTTCCTTACTCGGGACCTCAGTGTAATTTTCTTAAAAATTTATAATCCTGAAATGGGCCTAATCTACTTCATTACCTGGGGCAGTGTATTATCCATCCATTACTCATCCCGGTCCATTTTTAGGTGACATTACATAAAAAGATTTTAACTTTTGTCTTTTTTTCATACCTTGCATAGTTCTATATTTTAGCATTAAACTGGAATTCATTTTTGCATTAGTTAAGTTGCTTGAAAATTGCTCTCCCCACACTCTCTCTCTCTCACACACGCACACGAGACCTTATAAGCCAAGACCATTAGTGATGAAGTTAATTTCCAAGAAATTTGGGGAGACATGCACATGAAACTGCCACACGTCGGTGGTTGACTTTGCAAAAGGGGTCAATGTCTCTCAGCATGCCACACGATCCCTTCTTATTTATGAACCGAACCGAACCAAACCGTGTGATTATGAACCTGTA
>JBAGKO010007325.1:0-11810 GCA_037177275.1 Acacia concinna | reverse complement strand
GGATATGCCCCTCATTCCTCCTCTCTATTCTTTTCATATCTTGAAAGATAAAATGTTTCAGAGACAATCAGTCACAAGGGTAACTAACCCTTGAAACTCGTTTGGGCATTTTAGCATACACTTTGGCTGCAAAAATTATCCTAGTTGAATAGAGCCCTTTGCTTTGAAGAATAGTCCAAACAGAACAACAATAAAAACCAACCAGCATCGGATCCAACCACAAGTTCGTCCAAAACAAAATCAAATCCAACCATTATCGGCTTCCAACCAGAAGTTTGTTCAAATTTATAGAGATCACATAGTGGGGTCACGAGAATTTCATACCTGGAAATGCCGACTTCAACGTGCCTCTTTTATAACCGAAAAGTGACAGGTGAGCCCAACTTCAAATTTGAAGCTGTCGCCGAGAGTGAGACTTCAGGGTGCGCGTCAACGGACTTCACCTGAGGCCAACTTCAGATCTGGAAACCAGCTTTCGCCATTTTCAGAGATGCCGGTGACTTCGAGAGTGACAGAGACGCTGCGCATGAACGAGAAAGAGAGTGAGTGACTTTGGGATTTGAGATCCCCAGCTACCTTTGCTGCCCACGGTGACGGCGAGATAAGAGTGAGCACTGATGCCGTGTGCCGTGAAGAATGGAAAGAGAGGGGTTGGTTTAACCTTACCACAATGCCTGACACCAATAGCGATGGTGAGGCCAGAAGAGAGTGACGCCGAGAGTGGCCTATGCCGGCACTTATGAGAAGAGGGAGATGAGTAGCTTCAACGGTCAAATGGAAGTGAAGAGAGAGGCGCCTGGGCCTGTCTGTAGAACTAGTGGAGAAGGCAGAGAGGAGAGAGCTGCAACGGTCAAATATGAGGTCAAATAGGTAAAGTGAGGAGAGAGAAGAGGTCTGTACGAAAATTTCAGAAAAAAAGTTGTCTTCAGATAGCTTTTTACAAAAGTCCTTTTCAGACCCCAAAAGTCCTTTTTCCCCTCAAAAGCCCTTTTTAAAAAAATCATAGTGTTTGGCAATTTTTGTCTAAAAGCCCTTTTTCCTTTAAAAGCCCTTTTTTTCACACTATCCAAACACCCTCTTCATCTGATATCAAATTTAAAAAGTGCGCGCGTGCGCCATTAGTAGAAGTGTTAACAGCGTTAACCAACGCAGTTAACTTTTGTCTTCAATTGCTTTGATGGCCATCTTCCAAAATTATCCAGCAAAATTATTAATTATAGCTATCAAATTGTATATCAGTATTTTAAGCGAAAAATGGTTAGCCACCCTACCTAACCAAACTTGTTAAATAATTTTGCTAGCATCGTCAACACCTAATATTAGTAGACACTAAAAAAGTTGTTTTGAAAATTTAAAGTGTTCAGCTTTACTCTGTTTTGCTCTGTTTAAAACTATCAACACC
This sequence comes from Acacia concinna, assembly GCA_037177275.1. Classification (NCBI taxonomy): domain Eukaryota; kingdom Viridiplantae; phylum Streptophyta; class Magnoliopsida; order Fabales; family Fabaceae; genus Acacia; species Acacia concinna. The sequence goes on along the minus strand of JBAGKO010007325.1, from coordinate 10,408 downwards.
CAACTTGATGTTCTTGGAGTTTCAGTTTTACTCTTTCATTTTCCCCATCTGGAGTATGTTTGGTGTGAAGAAATTTTTATTTTTCCTTCTATTAAAAGTGATCTCTTATTTTCAGGCAACTAAGAAAGCTATCCCATCCTCAGATATATATAGCATTTCAACAAATGCAAATGCAAATGCAGTAGTGATGTTCCAGGCAATAGGGTTTAAGTTATCAAAGATATTGCCTTTCAACAAATGCAAATGACAGTGTGATGTTCCTGTTAAAATATAACCCCTCTTACAGATTTTGTCGAACACTTGATGTGCACATAAATACCAAAGTCATGGAACAAGATCCTTAGTTACAAATCACTGACCAAACAACTTGTATGCATGAATTCGGTTCAAATTTTTCATCAACCAAAATAAATCTCAAATTTCTTGTCAATTTGAAATTGTAATTACACCAGTCATGATTTACTATATGAGATTGGCAAAACCCTGGCTATACGCATGTTTAGCTGAGTTATGATTTACATATAAGTGAGAATGCTGAAACTAGATTAATTAATACTAATGAAGCCACCAAAGCCAGACTAATGTCAAGACTGAAGAATATTACAGAGTAACAGCAAAAGATGTCATCAAGTGACTCCACCAAGAACACAAGAAACTGATTTTTCCCAGTTAAAAGGAATTATAGCTTTTCACCATTTTACAAACTAGAATAAGGGGACAAAAGGCTACCAGTTTGCTTGGATGAAACTAAGAAAGAAGAAATATACACTTCGGAAATGCCAGGCCTTTATCCCACCAGTAACCTGCTCTGCCAATTATTTTCTAGAACAAGTTTCTGATATAATGGGTTCAACTTCAACTGACCACATCACAAAGTTATGATCTTTCGGCAATTCATTAACATCATAAATTTAGTTCTGTAATTATATAATATAGAGTTTTAGTTTGGTCCGTTAATTAAACAACAATTTTTCAGTTCTTTAACATCATAAATATCAAATAATGATCATTATTATCTTTGAAAGTATACTTAACATATCAACATCTGAGAATATTTTTCACAACATGAATCTCCATAAGTTATTGTTCTTGATTAAGGTTGATGTCATTAAGATCATTGGAAGAAATGGGATTAGAGAGGAATTCTGTTATTCTTTGGTTTACAGTAACACATGAATGGCGATTCTTTGATCTTCAATACAAAGAGGGAAGTCAATAGATATGATTTGGTTCGTGTAAGAGAAAGAAGACATGAAAAAAAACAAATCGGTGAAAAGAGTTGATGCAATTATATGAAATCAGAGGGCAATTATGTCCTTTAATTTACATGACATTTGCCAAGTGTGAAAAACCCCACTAAAGACAGAGGTTCCCAAAGAGTAGGTGACATGTTAAGCATGAGATTAGAAGTCTTCCAAGTGGTGCAGTTGGAGGAAGAAGTGCAAAAGAACATAGGAGTTACAATTAATTCATTTTATTTTCTGTGTTATTTTTTTTTTTTAAAATTTACTCCTACAAGATTATTGCAAAGATATGTCATATGAAGTATCTTTTAGATTAGATATTTTGAATTATCCAAACGATCCTTCAAATTCATTTTTCTCTCGATCTTCTTATTAATATTCTAATTTTTTGAATTGGTCAGTCCCTCCCCTCTTATAATATTCACTTTGGGTAACATTAATTACGTTTTTACCCAAGTCACCTTTAATTAATGTGTAACATCCTGATTTTATTCATAAAAAATTTCTTGAACATATGATAAGGCAAGTGGAATAAAATGGTGAAGTTTGGGACAAGAAAAAGTGATGAAAATAGCTTTCAAAGAACTATTAGAATTTTGGCTACTTGAGGCCAACATTAATTATGAAAAATATTAAGAGGACTCAAATATTTGAGAAAAAAATAAGAGGAAATTATTTTAAGTCAAAGGAGGAGTGACAAAAATGGTTTCATGCCGTGAAAGTGAAAATTTTCTATAAAAGAATATTTTATGGGGCATGACTTCCAAAAAAGGCAAATTCTTGGAAATTGTGAAGGAATATAGACTAGATGAAATTAACAGAATTGTTTGAAGAAGAATGAGTTTTGAAAATAATTCCATGGATTTTATTGGTTAGAGATTGACTAAGGAATTATTTATGAAAAGTAATTCTAAAATATGTACATAAATGAATTATAATATTTGGAAAAATTACCATAGTAAGGTGAAAATGGTCATAAAGTAAACTATGACACTTCCAAGGGTAAAATAACCAAGGTATTAAAAACCGGACTGGTTACTGAACCGGTTAAGGTACTAGGTTATGGGTCAGTGGGTTAAATCGGATAACTAAACCGGAGTTAAACCGGTGAGAAAGTTAAAATTTTAGGTTTATTAGTATGAAATTATAAGTGAAATTAATTAATTAATTATTTTTAAAAAAAGAGGTGAACCGGTTTAGTATGAACCGGTTCAGTTCACCACCGGTTTGACTGATTCACACCGGTTTGCATCGGTTCAACCAGTCCAGTTCACCCCTGCAATTCACATTACACCGGACCGGTTACCATACCGTTCACCGGTTTCCGGTCTGAACTGATCAGTCCAGTCCGGTTTTCAATACCATGAAAATAACAAGTATAAAATTGATTTTGAGTGCAAGATGGAAAGAGCAAAATGGAGGGCTATGATTTGATCTTGAAAAAGTAAAGTAATGATGATAAAAATACAAAGTTGGCTCAATATGATTGGATGAAAATGAAGAGCCAATATTTGATCTTGAAAAGTGAAGATGAAGAGCCATAATTCATTCTTGAAGAGTGAAGATGGCTCAATATGATTTGAGGAAAATAAATTGCCAAGATTTAATTTTGAAAAGTGAATATGGAAGGCTAAGATTTGTTCTTAGAAGGAGGTGGATTTAAATCAATTATTAAATAAAAGAGTAAAATACATTGACTACTCCTCTGTTTTACCTAAATTATACAAATCTCCTCTCTATTTTAAAAACATATGTAAACCCCATTCAAAATAAAATGCATGTTACAGAAATCTCTCTCTCTCTGTTTTTTTTAGATTTTACTTTTATCTACCCAATCATTTACTAATTGTTAAGTTTAACTATTAAACATTTATTTTGATCAAAATGCCTCTCTTTAAACAAATGAATACATTTATATTTTCTTAAAAATAATTTTTGATACAAAAAAAATTTATTTTAATACATATATGCTCAAAATTTTCTATATATTATAAAATTTATTAATTATAACGTAAAATTTTATATTTTTAATTTTTTTAAGTATGTATTAAAACCTTTTTTTTATTTAATATCCTTTTAAATGACTAAAACCATATTTTTTTCCATGGCACCATGGTGAAAACATATTAAAGACATGTTTTTATTCCCCATATGTTATTAATAATGTGAATTTGAGATACTATATAACTTATATTAACTTTTAATTTTAATTTCTTAAATACATTTCTTGTACAAACATTTATAAATATGTTTATTTAAGTATGCATATATTTACATAATTAATCATATGCATTATTCAAAATAATTAAGTCTTTATGTCAATATGAAAAGAATTCAATAGATAACTATTTGCAAAAGTACAAAAGAAAGTAAGAAAATGAGGAAAAAAAATCTTATATTACTTATATAATTTTAACCAAAATTAGGGAATTGATAATGATGAAGGGTATATTAGTAAAAAAAATTTCTTTTAATATAAATTCTAATTATAGATTAAAAATATTGGTTTGGACTTATATGTATGTTTTCAGAATAAAGGAGAGATTTATGTAATTAAGGCAAAACGCAGTTGAGGTCAGTGTCTTACTAGTAATTTAGCACATGCAAAAACCATGTCTAGACCACATGAGAGGACCTCATTTTCTGCCAAAATCTGAACATAAGAGAGAGAGAGAGAGTGAGTTTGGAGAAAACAAGAAGGAAGAGGAAAGAAAAAAGAAGGAGCCAAGATAGCTAAGTTAAGTTGGGTGCCTAAAACCTTCACCTCTTCTAATTTTTTAGCTTAAGACCACCCCTAATCTCTGAAGCACTCTTATTTGCATGGTTAGCAATAACAAAATCAAGGAAAAGAGGAAGAGGAGTGGCCGGCTTTTGGAGGAAGAAGAATAAGTAAGATGTAAGCTCATGAACTTATGTCATGTTGATTTGAGATGATTGTTGGTGGTGGTTATTGATTATTGGCTTGATTTGGGCTGAATATGTATTTGGGAGGCATGAATCCTAAGGGGAGGTGCTGCCCAAATATTGATTGATCATGTCAAAAGTAAATTTAATGGTATAAACAAGTGATTCAAGATGTAATAGAGGCATTTTGTTGAAAGAAAACTTGGAAATCCAATTTGCCCTTCCTCCTAAATTCGGCCAAGCCCTATTTGGATATGATAGAGTTGAATTTTGATAGTTTTGATGCTTCCAATAGGTTTAGGATGAAAAATTGTGTGGGTAAAGATGAGAAAATTATTTTGGAAGCATTAGGATTCAAAATAACAATTTTGCTCAAGAAACACTAAGGGTTTTGGTTTGGTCATGTTTCTTGGGGAAGGAGTTAGTTTTTGGTAAATCAAAGGGCCAAAATGGATTCTACACATGAAATTGTGTAAGGATAACCCATGCCATAATTTTTGGAATAGTGTAAATACACTAGGTATAAAAGAAAATAACCAATACATTTAAGGGCAATTTCATCATTATGCATTTTTGGTAGAGACAATTAATGATATGAGTTGAGGAATGAAGATTGAGTGAATAGAAACTCATTTATTATACATTTGGTATTTTAGGATTCAACCTTCACCTGGGTATACCAAAAGACTAATCAGAGAAAGAACAAGTATATTGAAAAGGACTTTAGGTAGTAAATCTATCTTTCATACATTATGTGATTATTTATATGCTTTGTGATGCCATATATCTTTCAACTTGTTTCCCTCACACCATCACCGCACAGTGTATTATATCCACTTCTTTTGATAGTTTCACCCTCCCATAGTCTTTTACCCCTTTTCTTTTTCCTTTGCACATATATGTGTAGGTGCCATGTGTGTATATAATATATTGTCCCATTCACTTCCACCTATATTCCTTCTTTCACATTTCTTCTTGCACATAGTATAATGGGAAAATTCCATTTAAATACCATTTGAAATTGTAAAACCCAAAAAGGTCTGTTAACATTTCAAAAAGACACTAAGATACCATGGACCAAATTGGATTTTTCAAATTGATTGATGTGAACAGTAATAGGATTTCACAAGATGAGTAATGGGATTTACAAATCTTATAATGGCTTTTGCTAGTTTTTTCGTATCTCTGTTTCTCTCTCTCCCTCTAACAACATTGTTCATATGATATTAACACTGACTGACACATAGTGATAGAGGAGAGAGGAATTTGCCCATGACAGAGGAGAGAGGGGATTTTGCAAGTTGAGTAATGAGATTTGCAAGAATATTAATGGAATTAACTAGTTTGTGGATCACTTTTCATATAAGCAAATTTGAAAAATAGAGAAGAGAGAGGGGATTTTTCGCAAGTTGACTAATGAGATTTGCAAGAATAGTAATGGAATTCACTAATTTGTGAATCACTTTTCACATCAGTAAATTTGAAAACCTCAATTTGGTCATGGTACCTTAGTGTCCTTTTGAAATGTTAACATACCTTTTTGGGTTTTGAAAATTCAAATAGTATTTAAGTGTCATTTTCCCTAGCATAATTTTATTTATTATTTATTTTTTTGCTCACCTAGACGTACATCGGCTTTCTTCTTGTATTATATATATATATATATATATTATTTGGCTAGTATTCTCTTCCTCTATATATATATATAAAATATTACATTCTCATATATTTAATAATTATTGCATTTGACCAAAAGTTTTGGGTTCTCATGATGAATAGATCTTTTGATTGTGAGATTCATAAATATATTAACACCCATGATCAAATTTTAATATGAAGCATTTTAATGTACAATATATATTTTATAATATGTTGATTTTCAAAAAAATATAATATGCTGATTTTAGTGAGTAGTTTTATAATATCTTTTGAGCAATATATTAAGAAATATTTATGTTCTTAATTTTGCTAACTCTCATTGATAGATTTGGGGTTACTTTTGGTAATTATCTATGAGTTGAAGAATAACATATAACTCTGAATATTCTTCTATATATTTGTGAATTGTGTGTGGCTAAACTGTGAATGACTAGTTTTTAGAAAAATGAACTGAATTATATGTATATGTGTATATATATTCTAAATTCTAAAGTAAATGATGTTATAAGTAAATTTAATTGTAATCCATTTTATTTCCTTAATAGATATGTTAATTATAGTTAATATATGGTTAGATTATTATTCCTTTCAAACATATTTGTAAGTGTAGTGATATTTGATAAATGGAAGCATGAATTATTATACATTGTCTTGATAATATTATATATTGTGGTGAATGAATATATTTGTCATGGTGGTTGCATTTGTGATGTGTTGGAGCGAGGAGAAATTGATATGTTGTGATATTTTACTACGTGGTATGCCATCACTCAATGTATAATGGATGGCACCTATTAGGGTCCCTTCTTCCATGCTTTCCTTTGACCGAGATTTGTGTTGGAGATGGGTACATGGGACACCTCCTGTAACATCTCAAAATTTTGAACTTAGAGTTAGTTATAGTTTAATCTTATTTAGTCAAGAGTTATAATAAATTAATACACCTTAAAAAAACAATGATAATAAGCATCAAGTTCAAAATAATAAAAATCTATTAAACTAATTAGTCTATAAAATAAAATAATGCAAATGAAATACTTTCTTAGATTAATTATTTTAAACATATGAGTATATGTGAGTAAACTTATCTTATTGTTATAAAATGAAAAAAAATGTTGTCTGAATATTGTGCCCACTATTATTTTACTTTTTTTTAAAAAATTATTATTTTATTTAAAAGTAAAACCCTAACCCACCCATATAAAATACTCTTATCTCTTCTCACTCTACCAGCCACATCACTTCTCCATTTTAGAGGTATCTTCTTTTTCTTTCCTTCTTCCTTGTAGTTGAACTTCCTCTCTCTTTTGATATTTCGTCTTGTCAAAATTTTTTTGTTGGTTTCTCCATTTATCTTCATTGTTTAATATATATTATTTGTCTTGTCAAATAACATCATTTACCTCTTTAGTTCAGATCACTGTGCGTGTTTGTTTGCTTTTATGGAGTATTTTATTTTTCTCCTTCCACAATATGTGTAATACTGTAGATTATTTATTGCTCCCACTCTTCCTATTCATTTTACTTTCACTGTGGCTTGTGTACATAAATCCCACATGCCTCTCTCTTTAGTTTTTCTTTTTCCCCCCTTTAATGCTTTCTTTACGTGCGACTATGTGTGAGATCTCTCAAAAAGGGGTGTGTGAGTATATTTCATAAGAAACAACCTATACTCCTTTCCCTTGATATGCCTGAGAAAGTTGACATTTTTATCTTTTCCTTCTCACCCATACTCCTCAATTCATTATGTTATCTGAGTGTCAACATATAGGCACTCTTTTTATCGTTTTACAGACCCACCTTTTTCCTTTCCTTATTGTATTTTTTTACGCTATTTTTTTTTATTTGAACAAACCCTTGTCAAATGCCATTTTGTTTCTGCCATGTGTGTATCTAGATCCTTCAATATCTACTAGTTAAACCCCTTTGTGTCCATTTACTTTTAAGTAAAGCCTATCCATTTTTCTCACTAAATTATTACCATTTATTTAATTTTATTTTACTGTTGGTTTATGGCTTCAATGGTAAGTAGACTAATCAAGATTAGTTGGATGAAAGTGAGAACACACTCACTAACTAGCCAAAAGTTTTTCACCACTATATAAATAATAATAAATTGCTATCCTCTTTAAGTTTTGCACAATCTTGATGAATGGCATGCACATATTTAAAACACACACACGTTCAGACGCTTGCATAATACTTTTAATATATTTAAATCTATTTCCTTATATAATAATATTTTACTTCATTTAGCATTGAAACTGAATATAAACAAAAGGATATGGGGTGGCTAATAAGTGATTGTGTAATGAAAATTTTAGGAGTAGCTAAAAACTTTAGAGTAGTATTAGAGTAATTCTATACTAGTTTTGACTACTAAATTAGTAGGTATTTATGTTGGTGATTTTGTAGACTCTCATTGAGAGCTTGGAGTCACTCTTGTGTGCTTACATGTGTGTTTGAGAGTAGCAGATAACTTTAAATATTCTTCCATATACATTGAGTTATATGCATATGTGTATGTATTCTAAATTCTCAAATAAATGATGCTATGATTAAATTTAATTGTGGTTCATTTATTCTCTTGGTAAATATTTAATTGTAGCTAATGCATGATATTGTTCCTTTCAAACATGTTTATATATGTAGTGATATTTGGTATAAATATAAGCATGTATTATTGTACCTTATCTTAATGAGATGATATATACTGATGATTGAATATATCTTTCGTGGTGGTTGCATTTGTGATGGGTTAGAGTGAGGAGGATTTATATATTGAAATCTTTTACCACGTGATATGCCATCACTCGGTAAATAATGGATGGCACTTGTTAGGGTCCCTTCTTCCATGTTTTCCTTTAACTGGGATTAGCGTTGGAGTTGGGGACATGAGACACCTCCTTGGTTTTGTTTTTCTAGGAGGGGAGCCATAGTTCAGACTTGAGCTCTATACCTTTGGCCTGGTGTATCTTAAGAATTGGTAAGTTTGAGACAATCTAGTTAAATTTATGACTTTCTGTTGGACAATGTGTTAGCTTATGGCTCCAGTTCGTAATAAAAGGGTAGACGGTAATATAAGAGAGGTTGCATATTGCATAATTATAATTGTTTGTTGTGATAAAAAAATTGAGATTTGAAAATGATGATTTGATTTGAAATTGTGTTATATGAAGTCCATAATATATGCAAATATATGTGTAATAAGTTCCTTCTTTTAAGACATATATAGTTTGCTTGTGTGTGGTACAAACTTTCAGTAGTTACTGAGACCGTGGCATCTCATCCTTTCATACTAATATTTTTTAGGTGATTGATCTAGTAGGAAGTAAGGGAAGGCACCTATGGAGTTAGCTATGATGGTTATTTTGTACTCCTAGAGCATATGTTATATTGTTTTATTTTCCATAACCCTAAGACTTCCACAATCTCTGTTAAACTATTTTAGAGATTTCATTTGAAACCTTGTGTGAGATATATTTAAATAAAACATATATTTTGATGATTTGGATGTTTAACATCATTACTGGTTATATTATATATACCTTTTGTTGAAATTTAGTCTATTAAAAATAAGGTGTTACACCTCCTTAGTTTTGTTGTTTCAAGGAGGGGAGCCATAGTTCAGACTTGAACTCTATACCTTTAGCTGAGTGTATCTTAAAAACTGGTGAGCTTGGGACAATCCAATCAAATGGATAAGTTTTTGTTGAATAATATGTTAACCAATGGCTCCAGTCTGCAGTATAAGGGTTGATGGTGATAAAAGGGAGGTTGCATATTGCGTAATTATAATTGTTTGTTGTGATAAAAAAATAGAGATTTGATAAGGATGATTAGATTTAAAATCGTGTTATATGAAATTTATGATATATGCAAATATATGTGTAATTGATTCCTTCTTTTAAGTCATATATTGTTTGCTTGTGTGTGATAGAAACTTTCAGTTGTTGTTGAGACTGTGGCATCTTATCCCTTTATATAAACATTTTTCAGGTGATTGATCTAGTTGGAAGCAAGAGAAGACACCTATGGAGTTAGCCATAATGTCTCTTTTGTACTCCTAAAGCATATGTTATGTTGTTTTATTTGCCATGTCCCTAAGACTTCTGCAATTTATTTTATCCGCTAAACTGTTTTGGAGATTTCATTTGAAACTTTGTGTGAGATATATTTGAACTAAACACGTATTTTGATGATTTGGATGTTTAACATCCTTATTGGTTATATTCGAAATACTTTTGTTGAGATTTGTTCTATTAAAATTAAGGTGTTACATAATTCATAAGACAAATGGAAAAGATTCAACCGCAAGCCCTATTCACTGTACAATTACTTGAATTATCCTTCTTCTTACTTTTAGTTTTATGGTTCATGGTTATTATTTTATAGTTTTTCCTACTTTTCTTTTACAAATTTCTATTAATCTCTCTGTATAGATGTTATAAATTCTAAATTATTGGTCATGTAGATAGTGTAAGATGTAACACCTTAACTTAGACATTCTTTAGGTCACTTAATGTCCTTTAGAGTATTGCTACACGCGGAAATACGTAAAAATTAAAACTTTTATTTTTCTTTTGTTTCCGATGGTACCT
>JBAGKO010007268.1:0-11816 GCA_037177275.1 Acacia concinna | reverse complement strand
ACTTCGTCTGTTTCCATTGATAATTTTGGGTGGCCCTATTGACAACTATATCGCACACACTCTCTCCCCCCCTTTTGACAATACCCAGACTTGTCAATAGAAACACCCCAAGTTGTCACTCGGGCCACATGAAGTTGTCAACAGGGGGAGAGAGAGAGTGCGCTATAGTTGTCAATAGGGCCACCTGAAATTGTCAATGGAAACAGACGAAGTTGTCAATGGGGGAGAGGGAGTTGACTGACGCGCGTCAGTTGTCATGTCAGAGGAGAGAGAGAAATATTATTTTATTAAGACAATTTACTACAAAAAAGTCTCACGGGACTTTTTTGCAATTACATGATTTTACAGAACCATTTTATCATAAATTCTATTAGCCGGGACTAAAACGCAATTTTCCCAAATTTCTTTATGCGGGTCTTCAATATTGCCAATTGCCAACAGCCAAGGAATTGCTCCTGGATAATATAAAGCATAATTAAGTAATTTCATTAGACTAAAAAATTAGTTAAATTATTCATATAATTTTTTGTTAAAAAAACATAATAATCATCTTTTCAATTCAACTCGCTATTTGGTTGTTCTCTCTCATACTTAATTATGGTTGATGGAATGTCAATAGAAATAATTTAACAAAAAAATAATAAATATGTAAAATAGATATTGTATTTAAGAATAATATTAATTCTTCAATTAGGTTATACATTAAGGATAGGAGGAGAGTATGAGCGTTGGCACTTTTTTATTGGAGTTCATGGAATATTCAACTATTCATTCCGACCGAGTCCTTACCAGTTGCCACAACTATAATCTAAATAGATTTAAGATTGAAGCCTTCACTCCAACTGTGCTCACAAGCCCTTCATCCATATATTGGTAGATCATATCCATTTATTTACCAAAATTTGGCAGGAAATTCTATAATTGCTTCTTGATTGTTTTCATGTTTGTCAATGTCAATGCTGTGTTCTGTCTTCTTCTCTTAAACCTTTTTTTAAGAAATTCTATTCACACCTTAACTTATGTTACTATGTAAAACTTGTCATAGAAAAAATTGTACTAAGTAAAACTATTACTACCTCCGTTCCTATTTATAAAATCCCATTGACTTTTTTAAAGAATCCTAAAAAAGTTCTAAGAAAGTTAATTACACATTAAAATTTTTCATTTTTTTTTTCAGATTATGTTATTTGACTTATGAACTAATATAAAATGTAATAAAATATGATATATGATATGATTAAGTAATGTAGTTAGCTTTCTTATGATTTTTCTAGGATCCTCTAAAAAAGTTAATGGAGTCTTATAAATAAGAACGGAGGGAGTATTTTCTTAACGTCACTTCGTCTTGTCCTAAAAATAAGCTAAATTTCCTTTTTATCACTAAAAAAAATCTAAATTTCTTAGGTGGCCATGTCAAATTAAATACTCTCTCCGATCCTAATTATAAGGGCCTTTTAGAGAATGCTATAAAAATTCTAAGAAAGTAAATTACATTACTTTAAGATATTAAAATTTTGTGTTTTTCTTTAAATTGTGTTGTTTGACTTATGAATTAATATAAAATGTAATCAAACATAATATATGATATAATCAAGTAATGTAATTAGCATTCTTAAGATTTTCCTATGATTCTTTAAAAGGCTCTTATAATTAGGACCGGAGAGAGTAATTTTTATTTTATGTCCACCCCTCCAAATAAGTGAGCTTCACTGATGTCGAAATTGTATTGTTCTCTTTACAAGAATGAAACTGCTAATTACCTCAACCACCAACTTGTCAGTGTGCGCCTTGCTTCTCCTCCTCCTTCTCATTGTTGTTGGTGGTGGTGGTGCTGTTGCTAGGCATACCTATCATCCAATTAAAAGCAATCATGTTTGAGGTACTATCGGCACTTCTCCTAGCATGATTCAAACCTTAGTTAGCTACTTTGTGAGAAACTAACCCTTCCATTAGACCATCCTCCACTAGTGTGGGCCTTTAATTTTGATCCTTGTAAGCTACTCCCTCCGTTGCTATATTTAATATATTTTTATATTAATAGGCTTGTCCCCTTTATAAGATCTCATTTGAGCTTGTTTGAATAATAAATGTACTCTTATATATTTTGCTCTCATTCTTCCACGTCATTTATTTACCATACATTCTCTTTACTTTTTTTTTCTTATTATTACTTATTCTCTCTTACTCATTCATAAATAGGGACATCTTTAAAATATATTTATACTTTCTTCAAATTTATTACTTTTCATTAATGGTAACTGTTTCCTATAATGCCATGATTCGGTTGGGATCTTATATATAGAACCCAGTGAGTATACTTTAAAGTGCAAACCACGTCCACTTTCTGGCCCAAAAAGAAAACGTCCTTTACTTTCAATGTTGATTGTGGCCCAAATCCCCCAAAACTCACAAATAAGCCCAATAAAATAGAATTCCTAGTGTCACATGATTGGTTTGTTTAGGATTGTAAAAAATTAGGTGTATTATTTATTTATTACTCATCATGTAATTAATCGTTTTGATATTTTGAATTTAAAAATATTGCATTCCATGAAATGAAAAAATATCTAATTATTACTAATGATAGTAAAATTATTTGTTTTACTATATTTTATTACCAATAAATGAAATTGTTTATTCAATGAATTTTATTATTACAAAACTAATAATAAGAATTTAAGTTGATGAGTTCCATCTTGTTTAAAAATTTTCCTTATATTTTGTAGATCCATAGTAATTGGATTTAAAAATCACAATCAACACATTATACATGTCCATTTTTTTTTGTTTTTGCTATCATCATACATGTCAATATTAACTACAAAAGTTATAGTGTAAGTGTCTGTTTGGATTAGTTTTTAAAAATTGGTTTTATAATTTATGACGTAACTATACACTAACAACAATAACAACAAAAAGCCTTAATCCTACTAGATGGGTTGGTTACATGGAACGCATGATGCCATTATGCTTTGTCTAAAACTATATCCTTAGATAGATTATTTACCAAAAGGTCTCTCTCAATATCTTTATTGAGTATTCGTTTCAGCTTCCCATAACCTCTTTTAACCGAACTCAAGATTACTCGATCAACCCTCCTTACCAGTATACTAAATGGCTTTCTTTGCACTTAACCAAACCACTTCAAACAATTCATTTTATTTTTAATAGAGGTCACTCAAACTCGTTCACATATGTGATCATTGCAAATCTTATATAATCTTGTATGATAATACATCAATCTCAACATCCTCATCTCGGTTACTCTTATTTTATGTTCATGTTGTCCTTTTGACTCCCAACACCCACAATTGGATAGAATTGTTGGCCTTATAGCAATACAATAAAACTTCCTTTTTATCATATTAAGTACTTTGCGGTAACAAATGACTCTAATTACTTTTTTTTTATTTACATCATCCAACTTGAATTATTTAATTAATATCTCTATCAGTTTACGAAATAAATATATATACAAAATTTTATCTCAACTCACGAAAAAGGATTTCTAAAACCACGAATTTGTGGTTACCCAAACTAAGTTGCCATCTATTGTTGAATTATATAACTTTTCCAGAATAATTTAAAATTTTCATCTTGTCATTATCCATAATAAATTTAAATTTAAAAATTTCCAAATATTAAATTTAAATATTCAAAACTTAGATGTCGCAGCACGAATGAAGTGCATGTTTAAGGTGGGGAGTGATCTTATCCGGTAAGGTGCACTTTACCTGGTCACAGCTTATTTGGGACTATTTTCTTTACAAGACAAAAGTTCTGTAGTTGGATGAGATATTGTTATTCTTATTATCTTCATAATTATTATAATTACTAATATTTTCTCTTTGTTGTTTCTGTGACTCTCATCCCAAATCTCAACCCACTTTTATTCCACACCCCACAATTTGTTTATTCCGTGCCTTGTTTCATTTTCTTGATTCTTCTTCCATTTTTTGTTTGGTAAATATCTGTTGATTCTGTTTATTGACGACAAAATTTCAGGACGCTAGTTTAAACTGGACCCACTCTCACCCCTTTTCAGAATATATTGTTCTTTTTATTTTCTTTATCAAAAGTTGGATTGAATCTGGACAATTTCAAATGATTAAATTTTAAATAAATTATAGTGTTTCAGTCATTCAGTGTACGCAAAGTGTGGAGATTGTCTTTAGCTTTGTTTTTTTTTTTAAATATCTTTGCATATTATAATATTAAAAATTTACAATGAGGTCCTAAATAAGAGACTTTACGTTAAATAGGTCCCGTGAAATCACGGATTTACAGTTAAGTCCAAAGTTTTAAAAATTTATTACTGACAGGTCTCAATTAACAACTCCAGAATTATTAATTGCTCTGCTTGGGTTGTAAATTACAACCCTAGCAACGGAAATATACAACTTTAGGACCTGACTGTAAATATGCGATTTTATAGGACCTATTTAACTTAAAGTCCCTTATTTAAGACCTCATTATACATTTCCTGTTACTTACTTATGCCTGCCAAATAAATTATTAACAAACCATAACAAGTTAATACACGTGAAGCCCAAGGCCTTTGTCAATTTTTTTAAAACGTGTGTGGATCTATAAATTTACACCAAGTTGCCCTATTTTTTGAGTTGTTAACCATGTAATTTATCTCATAATCAGTATATAACTCTCAGAGTATTTTTAAGTCATGGCTGTAATGAAGTTATAATTGCATATACGACAACTTCCTATCTAAAAAATAAAATCCAGTTAACTTTTTTAGATAATTATAAAAAATTAATTAAATTATTTAAAAACATTTAAATTTATCATTTTTTTCAAACTATTTTATTCAATTTATAAACTGATATATAATATAATAATAAACAACATATGATATAATTTATTAGCTTATTCTTTCTTCCTTAATCTTTTAAAAAAACTTGAATTTTATATTTATGACTGGAAAGATTATCTTATTCAATTCCAACCAATAAAATGAAGTGTTAGGTAATTAAGAACCCTTCAATTCTGTCGCTGATACAAAATTACAATGCTGAAGGGATCATTTAGAGCTAACTCAGTCCTCACGCGTGGATTACACGGGTGTCATACTAATTAAGTGATTATAAAAAGAATTGAGTGAGAATTAGATGTTTAGATGTGATAAAAATATTTAAATGATAAAATAAAAAAAATACTGCCTCAGATCAGATCAAACTTAACGTGGTCTCTGAGAGATTTTTTAGTCCATAATATAAGTCTTTTAGAAGTTAAGTTATTTATCGTGTAAAGTAATCAATGCTTAAGAGTAATTTATTATATTTTTTATTCTAATTCAACACAGTCTCGTCAATCCTTTTTTATTGGTTATGGTAAGGTGGTTGAAATGGATTTATATGGGCTGGAGCTACTTCATTTGGTCAATTTTATAAGCAACAACAATTAATATTATGTAAAACTAAGTGATAGTTAAAATTAGCTATAAATAATAAATGTGTTAAAAATGTTACATTTTTTTATAAATATACCTCTATTTATAAAAGGAATATAGAGAGAGAACAAGTAAAAAAAAATATAAGCCACAGTTTGTAATATATGATTAAATGAAAGAGAATTAGTAAAATACTTTCCTTCTCTTGTAAAGACAATTTTTAGTGATCGAGTGTGTGATAATTAATTATAAATATATGTATTTAATAGGGCTAAGAATGAAAAAAGTTGTCTAAATTTTTAGACACATATAAAGTATTGCTTATATTAAGAATCATCACAATGAAAGAGAAAGTATTACTCCTAATTTAAGAGAGAAGTATAGCTTACTTAAATTGACACAAAAAGATGAATCGTTTGCGCATTTGTGGACTTTAATCCCCTTTCTAATGGAGACTTGGTTTCCTGCTAAGCATATTTTCTCAACACAAAGAATTAGGCAAATCTAGGTTGCTTAGCAAGAAAATCAATTCTCACTAACGGTAGTTTAATGAGAGGCTAGTGATTATGTACGTACAATTAACTCATATGGAAGAATTTCACTGGCTATTTTGACAGAATGGATTTAATTAACCTAACATAAATTTTGTCCTTAAGCCATTAATTAAATTCTGAGTCAATAATTTTTTCAACCTTACCTTGATTACAACTTGCTCTCTCTATTTTTTTTTTTTAAAATACAAGGATGCTAATAAAATCTCAATCTAGCTTAAAAGCTGCAAGCTAGAATCATTCATGTCCTTCACTAAAAAAAGATATAACTCTCAGAAAGTCATTGAGAATGGATGAAAACCAGGCACACATGACAGAGATCTCTTTGCCAGAAAATCTGCAGCTCCATTTGCATCCCAAGCAACCACCTGAATCCTTACCACCCAATCTCGATTCATCCATTGCTGGATATCCTGAACAATGCTATAGTCATCATGAGAATCCAAAGTGCCATGGGAGATAAGATCTAACACCTCACAGAATCTGTTTCTAATATTATATTTCAGTTACCCGAATCCCATGCCAACTTAAGCCCCAGATAGCACGCCCATAATTCAGCTTTCAAGCTATCCCCATGCCCCATATTACACATGAAACCAGCCAACAAATTGCTATTATGCGATCGAGTAATCCCCCCACAACCAGTCAGACATGTATTATAGGAATAAGCACCATCAACATTAAGCTTACAACCTTGCATCGGTGCAGACCATTTCCGTGATGTTACCAAACCAGAATAATTCTATATACAAGTTCCTTTCAACTTGAAATTCGTGTCTTGGAGAGAAGAAAGCATCGCCTTAGTTTGAACATAAATATCCCCAAGCCGCATCTCCTTATTTTCAAAAATATGCTTATTCCTACGTCGCCATAGGAGCCAACATGAAATAATAAAGAAACATGGCTAATTATCATAATGAACTGGGTCCTTAAATGATAGGTTCATAGCCACCCATTACGTCCATTCAAACTAAAGAATTTCCTCTCCAATCTCCTTGGAACTACCTGGGCCCAATAGTCTCGAGTCCTTACACAATCACGCAGAACATGAGTGCAATTTTCTACTTCATGAGGACAAATATCACAGCAATCAACAACAAATAAATTACGCTTCTTGCGAATTTCATTAGTCAAAAGTCTGTTATGATAAAGGAGCCATGAGAAAGACCTACACCTATGGGGAACCGCTAATTTCCATATCCTTCCCTATGTGTTATCTCTTCTTTTTGGTGCACACTCTAGACTTTCATAAGCAGATTTCGACCTAAATATCCCATCTTCAGTGTTCCTCCACCTGACATCAATATGATTAATATTCTCAACCAGATTAACTCGCACTGCATCCCCAGAAGATTTTATTCCACTCCATATATTTGACCCAGCTCTTTGTTTATCAATTACAGGTAATAGATCATCCCCACATTTATATTTACTTCGAATAACCTGTACCCATAAAGCATTTCTTTATTTCATCAAACCCCAACCAAGCTTCATATGGAAAGCTTGATTTTGTTGATTTAAATGCCTAAGTCATAATCCACCCTTGTCCTTTTTTGAACATACTTTATCCCAAGCAACAAGGTGAATCCTCTTACGCTCATTAGTAGATCCCCACAGAAAATCTCTATTCTTCCTTTCCAATACTTCACATGTACTGAATGGTAATTTCGTGGTTTGCATGGTGTAATTAGGAATAGCACTCGGAACTGAAGCTATTAAGGTATTTCTTGATAATGATAAAGTATTAGATTTCCAAGTTGATAAACGTTTATATATCTTGTCTACCACTTCATGAAAAGTATCCTTTGAGACCCTTTTATGCAGAAGAGGTGCTCCAAGGTACTTACCCAAATCAATTGTGGAAGTGAAACCCAAAGCATTGCTTAGCTACTTACAACTATTATAGTTGATATTTGGAGAGAAAAATACCATGGATTTTGCTGAATTAACCTTCATCCTTGAAGCCTCACAAAACTTTTGTAGACATCCTTTTAATAACATTTATTTGATGAATATATGCTTTACCAAAAATAACTATATCATCAGCAAACATTAAATGCGAGATCACAAGCCCACCAGAACTAAGTTTGATAGGTTTCCAATAACCATCCCTAATACTTTCTTGAATTAAGTGAGTAAGTTTCTCCATGCACATGACAAATAAATATGGAGAGATAAGATCACCTTGACGCACCCCTGAGAGGGATAAAAAGTATCTGCTTTACTACCATTCCACAACAATTGCATAGAAGATGAAGACACACAATATTTAACCACATCAATAATATTAATTGGAAGATTAATCTTCACTAAGCACTGAGTGAGAAACTCTGAACTTAGCAGATCATATGCTTTCACAAGATCAATCTTAATAGCCATCATGCCTGCTTTTCTTTTCGATGTTCTCATTGAATGGATCACTTCTTGAACTACAATAATATTGTCTGAATTGAGATGGCCTGGGACAAAATTGCATTGGAAAGGATACAATTTTAGTCACAACTTTATAAATGACATTACACAGGCTAATTGACCTTAAATCTTGCAACGTCTTTGGGTGGTCTGTCTTCAGGATTAACACAAGAAAAGTATCATTTATACTACTAATCTCTCGATGATTAGAAAAAATATACCTTAACAGTGTAATAATCGAAGACCCTACATAATCCCATTGATTCTGAAATAAATAGGGGCATTCTGCCCATCAGGCCCTGGTGCTTTTAAAGCACCCATATCAAATAATGCTGATTTAAATTCCTCATTTGATACCATAGCCTTACACACTTCTAAATGCTCAGCTAACAAGGGAGGGTAAGTAACCTTACACTACAAAGTCTTGCGAGAAGAGACATCTTTTGTGAACAAAGCTACAAAAAATTCAGTTGCTTTAGTTTTAATAATATCTTCCTCATACATCCACTCCCTTTCTTCATCTTTCAAGGTGACAATGTGATTGTGTCTTCTACGCCCATTAGCTCGCAGGGGGAAAAATCTAGTATTTCTGTCTCCCATAATATTCCACTCTGCCCTAGTCTTTTGAGCCTAAATCAAATTATCTTGGATTAGAATTTTCTCTAAATCCCTCCAAAGCTCCTGCTGAAGACTATATAAATCTGGTTTATGTCGATTCTGAGCAAGAGCTCTTTGAATACCATTTAGCCTTTTTAAAATCTGCTTCTTTTTATTATCTGTGTGTCTAAAAACCTCCTTATTCCACCGAGAACATACTTTAGTAAAATTATCAACATTATTCCTCCATTCATCCTTACTATCCCAATTGTGACAAACACACTTCCCAAAATCATCATGTAAAACCCAAGAAGCTATAAATCTAAAGGGGCGTTTAGTCTTTCTTTTACTTTGCAAACAACTACTATTAAGCAGAAGAGGCATATGATCTGACTTCAGCCTAGGAAGATGAGTAACATTTGAATCAGGGAACTGTGATCGCTAGGCATTATTCACAAAAGCCCTGTCTAATCTTGCACTACATCCTTTCCTACTCCATGTAAACTTGAGTCTTGAAAAACAAAGATCTACCATACTAGAATAAGCAAACCATTTTGCAAAGTCTTTGTCTATAGAGTACCAGAATTTGCAGAGGACCGTTGTTCATCCGACGATAAAGTGACATTCATATCACCAATCACAATCCAAGCATCCTTACCAGAAACTTGCACCTTTTCCAACTTAGACTAAAGCAGTCCGTGTTTCATGATATTCGGGGAAGCGTAAACTATTGTCATGAAGCACATCCTGCCATAACAATCCTGCACCTTCATATGCATACATTGATGATACTTGACAATAATATAAACATTCTTAATCGACTACCTCCAAAGAAACCATATTCATTTACTATAACCCTTTGCATTGATTAGATCAAAATTGGCAAATCCCAATTTGGACGCAATCTTATGAGCCTTGACTCCTGTTGCTCGAGTCTCCAATAATGCTAAGCAATCATCATCATGAAATCTTGAAACATCTTGAATAAGTGAGGGGAAATACTCCACACAAGAACCCCTACAATTCCATACTATGCACTTCATAATAAAATTTGTATAAAGAGGAAAAAACCAAGGCCCACTAGAGCTAAACATCACACATATGAACTTCATCATTATAACTAAACTCAGTACCACTCTCATTTGACTTAGAGAGGGGGTTTTCATGTACAAAAAACCTCACACTCAGCCCCTCCCCTGGATCAAGAGGATTATCTGCTGAATTAATATCTTTAAAAGGCAAATTGAAATCATGTGAGAAACAAGAGTAGTTGTATCTGCATCTTTCTCCCGAGTCCCAACTTTTACAATCTCTTTTTCCTTCCCTTCTCTTAAGCTCGACGGTTCTTTAATTAGTGGACCCCTCTGCTCAATTCTTTTCTTAGTTTCCAAAAAATTATCCATATGACGACGTTAAGTTGTAGGCACATATGTTTTATCCGGCTTGGTCTGCATTAAAGAAACAACCTTTTTCTTGGGCTGACTACCACCTTTCGACCTAGTAGAAGCCTTATTATTAGGCACGTGCAACACCACTCTATTATCATCCTTTGATTGTGGCATAGTATCCTTATGAGCATTGTCAACGAGAGCTTTAAAACGGGATCAAGAAACTAACGCACGTGAGTCTCAGAATTGCATGCCAGAATCTCAAACATTCCAATTAGAGGATGTTGACCTCCTCCCCCTCTACTGACGCTGCACCACCATCCAACAACCATAGGTAGGATTTTCCTTCTCGGTTTCAACCATTATTGGTGACTTCTCAACTACATCCGTCATCTTGGAATAAAATTGGTTCTCTTGTTGTATTTGATGAGAATCATAGGACAATAAGTTTTTAATAGAGCAGCTATCAATATCGTGTCCATATTTTGCTGTAAGTAAAACAGATTAAATGGAGTCCTTCATACTCCACCTTCTTCTCTTTCATTAATCAAGATACTTGGAATAGGGGGCTTATCCAGGTCAAGTTGAACACAGATATGTGCAAATCGCCCCTTAGACTTATGAAATGTATTTGAATTAACCTTTACGACTGTCCCAATTTGACTTTCAATCACAAATAACGTACCTTTTTCGTAGTAGTCAAGTGGTAACTGTGCTATATAAACCCATGCTACAATCTGTAATACTTGCCCTTCCTCTGGATGGAAATATGATTGCCAGGGTCGAACACTAAGATAATGATCATATACTAGCCATGGGCCCCCAGTAAGGGCAGGATTGAATATTTCTCTCCGTTTGCAATTTACAATGAAAAAACTAGACCCTATATCAATAATATGCACCTCTCCCCATAACTGACACAGTTTATTTACGATTACATCTTCCCTTACCATTCTTCTAAGGACTATGACAATGACCGCATGCCTCGATTTCTTCTCCACACTACTTCTGTACTTAGGTAAGAGAGTGATATTTGGACCCTTCAAAGTATGTTCAACCGTGCTACGACTTTTCCATCCTTCATTAAGCCACCATCCATCTTCGTTGTCGACATCCACATAATTCGAAGGCTGATCTTTTGTAAAGGCTTGTTTGTAAGACATTCTCACACCCTTTGGATATTTTGACGCATCCACTCCCTCCAAACCTCTATCTAGCGAATCATCCTCCATCTAATCCTCAACTCTAGGAACATTACTTTGAATCCTCACTATCACTCCTTCTCCTTTTCTGACTTTTTCCTACTCCAGATTAGCTCCGCCGCCTCCTCCGAAATCAAATCCGTTGCAGTAGGGCACACACTCACTTTTTCGCTCATTTCGTCTTTTTTTTTTGAATAAACAAGGCAAGCTACAGCTTGAAACTATCCTATCCTATGACAGCATTGTAACCCTGGGTACA
>JBAGKO010007258.1:0-11817 GCA_037177275.1 Acacia concinna | reverse complement strand
AAAGTAATCTGGAAACTAGCGAATTCCATTACTCTTATGAGTAATCTCATTACTTTTATAGCGAAAATCCCCTCTCTTCTTTGTCACGGGCACATTCCTCTCTCCTCTGTCATTATGTGTTAATTAGTGTTAGTGTCAGATGA
This sequence comes from Acacia concinna, assembly GCA_037177275.1. NCBI lineage: Eukaryota > Viridiplantae > Streptophyta > Magnoliopsida > Fabales > Fabaceae > Acacia > Acacia concinna. The sequence goes on along the minus strand of JBAGKO010007258.1, from coordinate 11,674 downwards.
ACAATGCTGTCATAGGGAGAGAGAAAAACATATATTAGAAAATTATGGTGAAATCCATTATTCTTCTTGCAAATCCCATTACTCTTATAGCGAAATCCTGCTACTGTTCACATCAGAAAATTTAAATAACCTAATTTGGTCCATGTCTCTTTGAAATGTTAAAAGACCAATTTGAGTTTTACAAATTTATATAGTATTTAAGTAAAAATCTCCTAAACTTTTAATTTAGGTACATGTTTGGTTTCCAACATTTAGGAAAAAGAAAATCTTGGATGGGCTAATGCATACAGGTCGCATACCTCTAACAAAGCTTTTCTATGCAAGCACTATGAATAGTACTCTGTCATTTTAAATATAAGATTCTGTTAATTTTTTAAGAGAGATTAAATAAAATAAATAAATTATTTAATTATATTATATATAGTATATTATTATATTATATATCAATTTATAAGTTGGATAAAATAGTTTAAAAAAATGAGTATTTTTTAGTCGTACCTAGTACCAGGGTGATAAAAATGCACTAAAAATTACTTTAGAAATACCGTGTGTTACTAAAAATACTTTAAGGAGTTGGGAGCAAGACATTTGGTGCCAGTAAAAATCATTCTAGATTGCTAAACACTAAAAATGATACAAGCATACTGTAAGGGTTAAAAGAAGAAGGATTAAAGGGCAATTTTTGCCCCTACTGTTATCTTGATTAATTTTGACTATTAATTGACCAAATTTGATGAGCTAACAATACACATTTCATCCTAATTATTTTTTGTTAAGGTATAAATTTTCCCCAGAAGTTTATATGTCATATACTTTATTTTTTTTTTAAAAAAAATAGATTTAAAACTTCTGAGACAAATTGGCATCTTAACAAAAATAATAGGGATAACACGTGGACTGTCAGCTCAATATATTTAATCAACTAATAATCAAAATTAACTAAGATAATGGCAGAGCCAAATTGCTCCCCTTTTGAAACTTCCAAGGGTAAAATTGTCCCCCAAAATACTTTTGGGCAAAATTGCTACTGAGTGAAAACTTTTAAGATAAGATTACTCCTTAACTCAAAAAAGAATCCTAATCCTTTATTAATAGATCAGGAGGAGGGAGTAACCATTTTAGGCAGGGGCAAGCATTGGCTAGATTGAACCGAGTTTGACATCAAGCCGAAGTATGGTCTAGGGAGGACCTCATGTAGCATAAGGCAACTCTGAGGTCGGGCTGGATTATACCGGGTTTGGTGGACTTCCAAGACTGATTCAAGAAGTGGGGGTGTTCAACATTTTCCCGTCCCGATGTTCACGTCCCGAACCCAAGCAATTCGAGACGGGATCAAAAATTTCAGAATGGGAAAAGTTCAGGATTGGGAAAACTGTATTCGGGATCAAGATCTAGAATGGGACTTTCTGATCCCGAACTTTTCCTGATCCTGAAAATATATATTTATATATTTTAAAAAAATTTCCTAAAATTATCTAAGTACCATTAAGTTAAAAGCCATTCATTTTTCCTATTTTACAACATTAATTACATAAGTGTGCTTATTAATTTTTCATAATTTTTATTTTCAAGATAATACTTAATATAAAAGAGTAATGTATACATTATTGTTTATTTTTGGTAGACTCATGTCATAAAAATCAAAGACTTGAAAATTATTTAAGTATGTTTTTTGAAGAAATTAATGCTCATTTCAGTTTATGTTAGAGAATAAATTCTTATTCCTTTATTTTTTTTGGCAACGTTTATTATTTTTTACTTGTTATATAATGCTTTCTTCTTCTTTTTTTTTGGGAATTTCCCGATGATCCTAATTTTTTAGGAATATTTCGAGATTGGAACCATTTCCCTTCCCAAGCCTCTTTCAGGATTGGGAATGAGATTTTTCGATCCCGTCCCGTCTCGTGAATACCCCTACCAACCCGTCTAAGCAGTCAAAGACCTAAATTTTATTTTATTTTTTCTTGTTGGAAAAAATATTTAAACCCCATAATCACAGTTATTATGATAATAAAATACTTACAATCATATAAATATGATCCTAACAAATGAACTAAATTATAAATCATTGAAAAACTCCAACAACATTCAATAAAAAAAAAGTAACAATTTAATTTACTTTTTTTAAAAAAATCAACCTGAACCAAACTGGACCAATTCCCTGGCCTGAAACCTGATCCAACCAAACTAATCAGTTTAGTCTAGTCTAATCCAATTTTATTGTATACCTTATTTATATTGAATCAGACTTGATTGGACTACTGAATTTTTACTCAACCCTAATTTTAAAAACTGGTTTCGCCATTGAGTCTATTCATACTTTTTTGGGAGAATTTCAGAAAAAGACATTGAAAATAAGGAAAAGACAATTCAGTACAGTGAAATTAGAAAATCCCAAATTAGTCTTTTTATGCTTTTTTTGGGTAATTACGAAAATGCCACTGAATTTTTTACAACACGAGTTTTGTAATTCCCAACACGAGTGTCTAAATTAACAACACCAATATTACATATTTACACTGTGAGTTGTTTGTGCTGATACTGTTATTTTGGATATTCGTATTGTGAATTAAGAAACTCGTGTTGTGATAAATTCAGTGGCATTTTCGTAATTACCCAAAAAAAGTACTAAACATATTGATTTGAGATTTTCACATTTCACTGTACTGAATTGAGATTTCCCTATTTCACTTGTCCTTTTTTTCAAATTTTCCCTACTTTTTTCACCGAGTCTATTCATACTTTATTTCCCTTGTCTCCGTCACATGCACGTGCAAGGACTGCATGGAGTCCAGATTTGGTTGGAGTGAGCCATGGCCTTCACTCTTCACAAATGACAAACCAACAATAGATACAATGTCTTATATTTAATTTTTTTAAAGTTATTTGGTTGGGTGGGATTCGAGCATATCGGACTCGTTTTCTACGTTGATACATATTAGAACTCGAAACAGCCAAAACCCTTTTATTAGGACGAACATTTATTGATAGATTGAATTTTATTTTATTTTATTTTTGTCGGAGATAGATTGAATTTTATAGTAACTGTTTTACTATTTAATTTTTTTTAAGTAAAATACATTGACTGCATCTCTATTTTACCTAAATTACATAAACCTCTCATTTATTTTAAAAATGTATATACATTTCTCTTAAAATTAAAATGTATGTTACAAAAACATTCCTTATATATTTAAGATTTTATTTCAATCCATCCAACCATTAGTTAACTGTTAAATTTGATTATTAAACATTTTCTTTGACCAAAACAATTCTATTTCAACAAATGAATATATATTTATATTTATCCAAAAAGAATTTTTTTTCCACCAAAAGAATTTCTAATACATATATATTATAAAATTTAAATTTTGATCATATTTATTAAAATTTATTTATTTAGTACCACTTTTTAAATGACTAAAAGCATATATCTTTTTTTTTTGCCGCCACAACGTGGTTAAAAACAAATTCTAAAGGTGTATTTTTATTCACCATATGTTATTAATAATATAAATTTGATATATCATATAACTTAGATAAACTTTAATTTTTGATTTCTTAAATACATTTTTTATGCAAACATTCTTAAACGCGTTTATTTAACTATGAATCTATTAAAAAGAATTAATCATATTCTTAATTAAGTTGTCTATATTTTCATTAATTAAATTAATTAAGTTTTTATCTCAACTAATTAAGAAAAAAGCCTCTTATATTTATTAAAGAATTTTAGTTAAAATTAAAGAATTAATAATCATTAAGGGAAAATCAGTAAACAAAATTTATTTTAATATAAATGTTAATTTAAAACTAAATATTCTTGAAGAAGTTAATAATTTGGACTTAAGTGTATGTTTTTAAAATAGAGGGAGGATTTATGTAATTAAGACAAAACTTAAGGGATGTTATAGTATTTTACTCTTTTTTTTTAAAAAAGGAAAAATTTCACTAGTTTAATATCAAATAGTTCTCAAAACTTTTGAAATTTTACTGCACTCCTAGGACTCAATTGAAATAAAGTTTTTTTTTGTTGCTAAAACGATATTTATACCCTTATTTTGTACATAGCTAAGATAATCTTGTAAGTTTCCTCACATGTCTTGTAAATATGTATATTTGATTTGAAAATTCCTACATGTTTCTTGTAAATAACATGTGTGTATTCTTGTGAATATGCTTCTTATCATATATATGATCAGGATGATCTTGTAATTTCACTTATTTGTCATGTAAATAAATATACTTGACTTGTAAATTCTCACAGTGTGTTGTAAAAAAATCATATTTGACTTGTAAAGTAAAGGCACAATTATCTTTTTATTCGCAAATTTTAATTTCAATTCAATCTTAGAAAGTGCAGTAAAATTTCATAAGGTTTTTAGGAATGTTTGTTATTACATACATGGCTACAGAAATAGTGATTTAACACAACCTTAGTTTCTGCAAGGTCAAATGTAAAATATTTAGTACAAATTATAATACAATATAGTATAAACAACTAATGGTCGTTCTCTTATAAAAAAGTCTTAATTTTGAATTCCTTAGTTAAACTAAATCTTAAAAATATGTTTAGAAAGGAGGTTTGAAATTGATTTTCCTAAATTAAAATGCATGAAAATGGAACTATTATAATTTTTGGTATTTTTGGAAAATATGAAGAAAGAAATATTTTTGGATTAAAAGGGATATGATGAAGTGAGTTTTGGTAATAGAATCGGTGGCTTCCCTAGCTTTTAAAAATATTACTTGAAAAATTGAAAACCAAAGCAATCACATTTGGTCTAATTTACGTAATTGATGATTATTCCTACAATTGTATTTATAGTCAACCCTCAAATAAATTTTTAAAAACCACTTGATATATATTTAAAAATTATGTTAATGCATTTGCTTCTCTTTGACGAGAGCACAATCGCGATACTTTGTTTAAAATTAATTTATCATGCAATCTAAATATCACATAGAATGTATAACTTTATTAATTCAAAAGGAAATAAATTCAATACAAATTTTAAGTGCACCAATATAAAATTCAACACAAGAGTAATTCACAAGGTATAAAAAATTGTACTAAGCAATGACAGTTGTGGCATGGGTTTAAGGTTCAACCGAGTTGGACTGGGGTTGAACCTGTCATAACAAAATATTATAATTTAATTGATGATGATAAAATAACACTATATATAGGCATAAAAATTAAAGAAACATATAAGTATCATTTATAATGATAAAATAGGTGACAATATATTAATAGATTTTTACAATTTATAAATAAATGAGTATAATTGTTCTTTTTTTTTAAAGTCAAATTGGTTGAACCGACTAGTTTTTCTGGTTCAACTGGCCGGTTTCAACTAGTCAAACCACCGGTCGAACCCTCCCTCGGTTCTTTTGTGCTCCTAACTAGGCCAGGGTTGGTTCCTAGTTTGACCAGTCGAACCGGCTTGTCCGGTCTGATTTTTTGAACCTTGAATATTTTGGTACCTATAAGTTTTTTTAATGAAATTTCTTCAAATTTTTTATGTTTAACTATTTTCTCAACCTATTCATATTCATTTTATGCATGGAACAACTGGGTCAATTGATCAAATTAGAATGTGGGGCAAAAAGATGGGAGTTGTTTTCCTTTAAGTCTGGTGGCACTAATATCTCTCATCTCTTTTTTGCGGAGGATCTCTTCTTGTTTGCAGAGGATCTATAAATCAAATGAAGGTGATAAAAAAATAATGGGGAGCTTTCATGTTGTTTTAGGGCATCGGATTAATCTAGAAAAGTAAAAAATGTTATGTTCAACGAGCGTCCATTTTAACATATGCATGGAGCTTAGTCAAGAATTGGGTGTTAGCTTATCTGTTGATCTTGGAAAATATTTGGGAGTTCCGATCATCCACTCAAAAGTGAAAAACTCCATCTTCTCTCCCATTATTCAAAAGACTAAGATAAGGTTGTCTTCTTGGAAGGGGAAGTTTCTTAACATGGCCGGATGTGCAACTCTTATTAAAGTTGTTCTCTCTGCCTTACCTTCGTACCAAATGTGGACAACACTTCTCCCATCTGGTATATTGAAAGAGCTTGAAAAAATTAGCAGGCAGTTTTTATGGTCTCAGGAAGTAGATTCTAAAAAGATGCATGTAATCTCTTGGGGTAAAATAACCATAGACAAAAAATATGGTGGTCTAGGCTTAAAAAATCTAAAGATCCAGAATAAGGTGTTTATCATGAAGCTTTGTTGGGGACTTCTTACAAAATGTTTAGCTTTAGGGGTCTAGTGCCTCTTTGCCAAGAATAAATGTAGGGAAGACAGAATTCCTATTGTGACTAAAAAATTGCAATCATCTATGACTTGGAGAGCCATTACAACGGTTTAGGATCCTTTTCTTACAGGAGTGAGTCGAAAAAAAATAATGGTATTGATACTGGTTTCTGGTGGGATATGTGGGCGCCATTAGATGCCCCTATCTCTTATGGTCGGCCTGGAAGTATTATCAATGTTAATGATATAGTTTGTGCCCATATTTGTAATATCTTGATATTGTTTAAAGTCTTGATAAGGTATTTAAGATGAACCAAGGGCTCTAATCTGTAAAGAACTGAGAGATCTTATAATAATTGAAATGAAATCTAGGGAAGGACTTATATGCAAAGAGAAAAAATTCCGCAAAGTTTCAGGATAGAATGCGATTAGGTTTGAAAGCCCCAAAAATTCTCATAAAATCCCAGTAAATATTACAGGGTTCCTAAAATAGTACAAAATGATTAGAATGATTTTTGTAGGTCTGAAAAAATTTTCGTGAATTTTTGAATAATTTAATACTGGGTTTTTGGCTGAAAAATGATAATATCATATATTTAGGGGCCTTAATGTTCTAGACTATGATTATAAAAAGTTAGTACATTATTTTAGAGGATTTATGAAGTTGGTTGGAGGTAAGGAAAAGTCCATAGATATTAGCAAAAATTGCTGAAATTGTTTAATCGCCAGTAAAATGGACTTTTCAGAGAAAAAAATTATTTATGGAGTTCTAGAAGTCCAAAAGCCTTGAAATTTTTATAGTATCCTCTTAGTATTTTTATAGAATTTTGGGCAAATTTTGAAAATTTTTGGACAAGTACAGACTTTTCTAGAATTTTTCGGAATTCGGGCTTATACGGGTAAATTTATTGGTACAAGTTGAGTCAAGGGAAGCCCTTGGGGCCCACAAAACATGGTTCCACCTTCCCTTCTTGGAGAGTAAGACAATGCCTTCTAGAAGATGAAACTTGTTAAGGGAAGGAAGTGCTACATAAAAAGTTTTGGGAAAATGACACCTAAAGACCAAAAATAACACTAGAGGACCAAAAATCAAAACTATAATTACCTCCTCCTCTTCCTCCAAGCTAAAATCCCCTCTTTAAAAAACCCCCGCCCCTCTCAAAAGCCAAGTAATCCAGAGGAAATTCGAGCGGCCCTGATCTAGGCTTCAGTACAAGTAAGTTCTGATCTTCTCTCTCTTTTGAATTCCTTTATTTTCCTGCAGTATTTAGAGTAGTTCTAAGGGGAGGTTCTATCCAATTGGGTTGACCTAGATAGTATATCTAAGGGAAAGTTCTACCCAACTATCTCATTAATTAAGGAAATAGAGATTCTAGCAAAATATGGGACAGTTTGTGGCAGTGGCAAATTCTAGAAAAGGTCAAGTATTTCATGTGAAAAATTTTATATGAGGGTCTTATCACTAATTCTCTTAGAGCTAAGAGAGGTTTGTCTCAAACAAATACCTGCTTGTTCCAGTGTTAGATTGAAGAGGATATCATTCATGTTCTTAGAGACTGTAAAAGAGCGAAAGAGGTATGACATCATATTCTTAACCCTAAATTCTTGGGAAATTTTTTTTTAGTCCCGCCCAACATAAAATACAATCAAACAATCCCGTGAAATTGCATAATTACAAAAAATTTCCATGGAAATTTTTTACAATTAATTCAACATAAGAAATGTCACGTTTTCCCTTAATGAGAAATAATGTATTTGAATTTGGTGGCAGTTTACTTTCTTCCCTATCTCCATCACATCATCTAGATCGCGCTACTATTTCTTGTTCCCTGTCTTCACCTCTTGTGTCCAAAGGCCCTAAGATAGCCGTGGTTCAGTCTTCGCTAGTCCTATTGTGTTTACGTCGTTGCACATCTTCCTGTCGTCTCTCCTTTGTATGTCAGTAGGCTGTGGTGTGGTGGGAGGTTTGGTATGTCAGTTGGCCATCACAACTCACGACTATTGTGGCTAGTGTTTCTCTCTGCTATACTAAAAGTTTCATCTGTTCGACCTCTCTCAGTAGCACGTGGGCTCGTTGGAGGTCCTTTCTCGTGGTTGGCCATCGAAGCTCGCAACTCTCATCTCTCGTGGTTGGTCATTGGTAGTCGCAATTCACCTCTATTGTGGACTAAAAATTTGTCTTCCTTGATAGTTACTGGTGTCTATTAGGTGATTTTTGTCATATGACCCTACTGGTTTTTGAAAATCTTAGACTTAAGTGTCTAGTTTGTACCAAACTAAATTTTCATGACTGATCATGTTTCTTGACTTCCCCTTTTGAAGTTTATATGCTTGTATACTATTGTAATGTGCAATTGTTAATTGGTCCAAACCATCCATTGTGCTTTACATGTGAATGTTTATTTCAAGAGCATGTTGCTCCACACAAGCAAATATGTGAATGTCCCATGGTCGTACCTTCTTCTTGGTTTTAATCACGAACCATTTGCACTAGATATGCGTGTGGTTTAAATATGCATCTGGTTAAAAAAAATTCTTGTAATATTCTTGGATTCTGTGGGTACCCTTCAAATTAATTATTCTTTGTACATGTGTGTGTGTTTACTAAGGGTGTGTTTGGTTGGGGGTTTAATTAGGTGGGGTTAAGTTAGGTGAGGTAGGAAAGATAAAAAGTGTGTTTAGTTGGGAAGAGGTGAGGCGAGGGGTAGGGGAAATTTTTATCTTTTATTGGAACCCTACCCCCTTTCAAACCCCCAAAATTGGAGGTTTTGCTAAGTTGAGAAACTTTGTATACCTTATCGACAAAATTGTCCATGGGAAAATTTTCATATTCCATACTACCCTCTCAGATGAAAATCCCTCTTCTCCATTGTTTCGCAATCTCCCCTTCAGCCACTCTCCACTATCTTTACCGAGCTTCATCCCTGCTGCTCACGTGGGTCTACCTCCTTTCCTTGACTCTTCCTCCTCTTGCTGCGATATGATGGATGATTTTTTTCAAACCCCTGAATTTTGATGTTTTGTGATCTCTCAGTGATGGATTGGATTTTTTTGTAGTGGTGCTCTGTTTTGGTTCTGGATTGTTAATGAATTGGAGAAAATCAATAACAGGGGACTATGTTTTGTATATGTGTTAATATAAATATGGGCGTGCGTATGTTTGTTTAGTGTGAGTCAAATGTGGGAAGGCAGAGGATGGTGGTGGGCATTCATTCATTCATTGCGAGGAGGGAAGAGAAGTAATAAATGGAGGCCTACTTTGAGTCATTGGTGCGACTCTCTGTCTCTTTCCAAGTCACGACTTGACAATTCTGAGGTCGTGACCTGGATGCCCTGGATGAAAATCCCTCTTCTCTATCTCTCCAGGACGCGACTTGGACTTCTGAGGTCACGACTTGGCCGCTGTTATCTAACCTTGATGGAGCACTGTGACTTTTGCACCTATTTGGTAACCTCAAAGTGACTTTTGCACCAAAAAGAATCACTTGGTGCTGGGCGTTCTTGAGGAATAATGTCATGTGTATTTTTGCACCTTTACCTTAAAATATTTTATCATATTAAAGTTAATAAAATAATATATAAAATCAATAGATATTTAAAAATGTAAATGAATAGATAAGGGCATACTTTTCCAATTAAAATTAACTCCCCTAACCTACCCTTTTGAACCAAACAAGAAACCAAACCTAATCTCCCCTTTTCCTGAATCAAACAAGTTTATATCCTCCCTTAACCTAACTTTAAGTGAGCATGTTTATTCTTAGGTAGGTAAATAATATGGCGAAGGGAGAAAAAGTCGTGTAGAATGAAGACGACAAAAAAGTGAAAACTAAACTGAGGGCTCCAACTTACACTGGGTATAATATGCTTACAGAAGAATATTATAAGAAGAAAGAGGAGGAGAAAGAGGAGAAGGGGAAGGGGAAGGACACTGATGGTGATGACATTAAATCTTTTAAAGAAGTTAATCTAAATGTGAAAGATACATGGAAAAACTTGGAGGACAAGGAGAGGCAGGAATATTGTAAACAAGTTAGGGAAGTAAGAGGCTCGGCACTCAGGAAGAAGTATGTTGTGCTTTTCCTAACAAGATGTGCAACAAAACAATTCATGGCAATATGCCAAAAACTGAAGGATAGGCCAGAAGTTATGACAAGGCTTAAGGGGATAGGATTTGATAAGTTAGTGAATATTTGCACCCTACAAATTAATTGTCACTTATATGTTGAGTTCATGCACATCGTGGTTTCCAAGATTTGAGGAGTGTGTATAAAAGTACATGTTACCATACACCAGGATAGTGATTGTTGGGGATAATTGAGGAGGATTATAAGTTTATTTTTGTTTTATTTGCATTGGGGACCCTTTTGTCTCCAAGTGTGAGTATTTATGCAAGTGACCATTTGTTGAAGGTGATGACAGTGACGAGGGGAGCACTTAGATAGTTTGATTGGTGTTCCTTCATTATAGAAGAATTGTGTGAGGTTGTAGGTGAATTTAAGAAAGAATTACTGAAAGGGAAGGGTAAAGGGAGGAAGAGGGTAGGATGTTGTCTTTACTTTTTTATGATAAGTTCAAATAAGTTACTTGTTGAATAAATTCCATTTTCTAGCTTGGTTTAGTTATTATTGTCTTTTTGTTTTTCCTACAGATTTTCTGTTTGCAAAATTTTCCCCTGGAGAAAATGAAAGCTTCTAAAGATCAAGCTCCCGTTACATTTTGGGATGATGTTATGGTGAAGAGAAGAGTAGCATTGGAGAAAGATGGCAAAAGGGGTTGCTGAAAGGTCATTCACATGCAATCATTAACCTAGAGAGACAATTTACTAACTCGATAAATGTGATGATGTTATTGTTCTTTGTTCATTACTTTTAATTGTTCACTTTTGATCCTTTCTAATGTTTGCATCAACTACGGGCAACATATACCAGATTGACAACTTTGGTGGCCCATGAATTGATTGCAATTCAAATGGGATGTCTCATGATGGTATTGATAAGGACACATCAGAGAGAGTGAGTTGGATGAAAAGGAAGACGGAGAAGATGAGAAAATGTTAGACCAAGACTATAGTACAAGGGCAAAAAATATAAGGATAGGAAGTGGAAGTTAACAAAGGAAAGGAAGATATAGGTGATGAAGGAAAGGAAGATACTGATGATGAAGGAAGAGAAAGCCCTGACTCTTTAGGCCAAGAACATGAAAACCTTCAAGGAGGTAATGACAATTATGATGAAAAGGGAGAACACCAGGTACAAGTGTGTACCATTGCCTTGAGAAGATCATAGTGGGTGATAACACCTAGTTGGCTGGTTCAATCTCCATGTATTGACAAATATCAAAAGACAAAGGGTGATAGTAAGAGGAGTAAGGATGAGAAAAACCTTCTATTTTAGCTGTGCACTACAAAGTCTGTTA
>JBAGKO010007247.1:0-11818 GCA_037177275.1 Acacia concinna | reverse complement strand
AAATATGCATCCCAGCTTCCTCCAAAGTCAAGCACACATGCACGTAGCATATCCTTCAAAGTCTAAATTGTTCTCTCAGTCTAACCATCAGTTTGAGGATGATAAGCCGTGCTGAATCTGAGAGTAGTGTTCATTTCTTTGTGCAATGATTGCCAGAATTTTGATGTAAATCAAGGATCCTTATTTGACACAATGCTACATGGAATCCTGTGCAGTCGCACGATCTCTTTTATATACAACCTTGCCAACTTCTCCAGAGAATCTTTATTATTCATGGCTAGAAAATGTGCCGACTTAGTCAATCGGTCAACTATGACCCATATCGAGTCATGCTTTATGGTCGTAAGTGGTAACCCTACAATAAAATCCATGGAGATGCTATCCCATTTCCATTCAAGAATATCGAGGGGTTGGAGTATTCCTGCTGATTTCTGATGTTCCACCTTTATCTTCTAGCAAGTGAGACATTTAAGAACATACTCTATTATATCCTTCTTTATCTTAGGCTACCAGAATATTTTTCTCATGTCAAGATACATTTTTGTCATACCAAGATGAAGGGTATACTTGCTCTTATGTGCTCCATCTAAGAGCATTGATCTGACACAACATCTATGGATGAAATGTTTATACTTTGCATTTTTGATGAATTATGGACAAAAATGATATTATTTTTAAATGATTTATTTAATCCTTCACTTCCCTTGGCAAAGGTACATTGTTTTATGTTTTCAGGCAAGTAAAGGAGGAACTAGAGCCCAAATTGGATCCCAAGATAGAGACACTAGAGATAGAAGGCTCAAAATCATGAAGAGTGTTGAATTTCCCACTGAAGTCATGACGTGCCAACTATTAAGTCGTGACCTGTGACGAATAAATGAAGCTGTGCGTTTTGGACCAAAGTCAGGCCCAGAAGAAAATTTCCCAAGTCCAAGTTGTGACCTGAAGACCTGCTTAGTCGCGACCTGAACCCGTAATCAGAAAAAGATAAGATTTGATTAGGGTTTGCAATTAACTATAAATGGGGATTATTACTGCACGATTATGCACATCAATTACTTCTAAGATTTTAGAGTAAGCAGCCTGAAACCCTAGCTCTCAAAATTCTCTCAATTCTCAAACACTAGACCATAACCCTAGCCTCCATCTTCCCAAAGTTCCACCATTCCAACCCTAATCCTCACCAAACCCTACCTTGCATCTCATGGATCTGAAGATAGAACGCGATAGTGGGATGTTCAAAGCTATGAGAGGCTAAACCCCTTAGCCTCTCGGTGATGGATTGAAGTTGGAGCTTACTTAAACCAGGGGGTTCATGATTTAATTTAGATCTTCTTCACTTAATATTTCTCCTAGATCTAGGACTTTTGTTGAGTTGATGAAAGTTTATGATTATGATTGTAATCATGAAGTATCTGAATATTTGCTAAGGTTGATATATGAAATTTGCTTTATAAATTTATCCAAATTTTCAAGACTTAATTATGTGTGTTTGGATGTTTGCACGATCGTATGAATTTTCCTCTCGCGCGTAATTCTTGGATTTTCGATTGACAATTTGAGAATATAATCATGCATCATTCTAAGAGCACTCTAAGAGAACCTAAAAAGCGTTTTAATTGAGGATTAGTTAACCTAGGATCCTAGGTGAGTTTCTAATTAATTGAATCATTGACCTAAGTGATTGCTTAGGGTTTTCTAAAAGAAACTTAGAGAATTAAATAACTCCCATTATCCTTAGAGAGAGATGATAACTAACTATTCATTATCGAGATACTAGCATTATCATTAGAATTTAAGTAAGTAATTTATTTTCCAAAACCATAAAAATCCAAAAAAGAATTAGTTTAGTTTAGATTATTTGCACAACAAAACCCCCTTAATTAACTTACTAATTAGTTTAGTTAGTAATTAGGAAATTACTTAGGAATGCCAAATAATAGCTCCTTGAGAGAAGAACAACTAGTTGTGCCCTATACTGCATATTTGGTGCAATCATCTGACGGTTGAAACAGACGACAGTTTTGGCCCGATCAGTCTTACATCCCATGGAATCCGCCGGCGAGACCAGTACCGATGCTGGTGTAGCTCTCAATCTACATCCTCCCATCACCATACGATTTGTATCTGAAATCTTCCATGGAAAACCCTCCCAAAAAATTTGAAAAACCCTCCGGCCGCTTATCGTGGTTCAGCGTGCCCGGGGAGGAAGAAGGGAAAAAGGCAGGAGGGGTAAGTTTGGAATATTGAAAAAGAGGCATAGGCATTTTGGTCAAAGTAGGATACAATGTTTCTCTCCCTTAAGAAAACCTCCGATTTTGAAGGTTAGAGAGAAGAGGGGAGGGTTACAGAAAATGACAAAATTTTTAACCCAACCTAACCTTCTTTACTTTCAACCGGACACACTTTTTCCTTCTTCAACCCTCCCCTCTTCTACACTCCCACAAAAACCCTCAACCAAACAGGGCTTAAGAGTTTATTACCATTTTCCTAAAAAAAATTTGATCAATCACCGATTGGTAATGTTCAAAGCAGAAACCTCACTATCAACGCTAAGGCGATCATTTCAACCTTAATTAATGCAGAATGACACCATTTCAAACGTTTGGCCCCTTCACGTGACCGCCGGCCCCATCCCTACTTTCAAATTGAAAGTTCCGCTACTATAGTGATTGAAAGTTTTCAATCTGAAAGTGCCGCTACTATAGTGATCGAAAGTTTTCAATCACTATAGTGGCGGCGCTTTTTTTTTTTTCTGAATTCAATGATATGTCTATTCTAAGATTAAAATAAAAGGGAAAATGATTTTCAAGTCTTAAAGAATAAACATAATTATTAAAAATTCCCACCAATTTTAACTTATAAAAAAGTCTTAAGGTAGAAAGTGAAAAATTAACAACTTAACAGTTGGAATTAACAATTTAGTAGGCCCAATTTACAATTTTGACAGCGGGTTTTAACAACTCCGTTTCAACATTACTAAAAAGTCTCATCCCAATTTTATCTCTTACCAAAAAGTCTCAAGATCACAAGAGAAAATTAACAACATAGCAGCTGGAATTGACAACTTAGTAGTCTCAATTAACAACTTTGACAGCGGGTTTTAACAACTCCGTTCCAACATTTTAACAAATATCATATGGGCGTTGTAACAACTTAGCAGTAGGAATTCACAACTTAGTAGGCTCAATTTACAACTTTAAGAGTGGGTTTTAACACTTCGTTCCAACATTTTAATAATTATCACCTGGGCATTATTAAAAATGTTGGAACGAAGTTGTTAAAACTCGTTGTTAAAGTTGGAAATTGGGCCTATAAAGTTTTCAATTCCAGTTACTAAGTTGTTAATTTTCTCTTGGGACCTTAAGACATTTTAATAATTATGTTTATTGGTGGGACTTTTTAATAATTATGTTTGTTCTTTAGGACTTAAGAGTCATTTTCCCAAAAAAAAATAGATGCTAAATAGCCTATATATATACATCGCAGGGGTGAAGAAAAGAAGAAGGATTATTGAAGGAAAGAAACCATACTTAAAAATGGGATATTCGGTGAGAGAACATGTGTTGGGGGTTGTGGCTGTTATTATGATGTTAGGGTTTAATGATGGGAGTGAGGGATGCTTGCAAGAAGAGAGAGAAGCTCTTCTGAAGCTGAAAGAAGCTTTCAATTACCCAAATGGTTCTTCTCTTCCTTCCTGGAGTAACTTAGATCATTCTGATTGCTGTAGTTGGCAGGGTGTCATCTGCGACAACTCCACACTGAGGGTTACAAGGCTTCTTCTGAATTATAGAAGAGCCCAGGGGTTGGAACTTTTCAAGTGGTCATTGAATGTTTCTTATTTTCTCCCTTTCCACCAACTTCAAGAATTGGATTTGTCTGGAAATTACTTGTCAGGTCTCTTTCTTCTTCTCACGAACTATTTTACGATTTATTATTCATGTACATATTTATAACAAAGGCGCACACTGGATCAAGCAAGAACTATTGTTTCTAACTCGTATGAATTCTTTAACTCAGATCATTCTTCTCTAATAATCTCGATTTTATCTTGTACTTAGTTGATTGAAGAAGCTGTTTGGGATAGCTTTGAAAAAGCACTTTTGGCTTTATAAGACAATTTCTTTTACGTATTTTTACTTTGTTTTCCTTAATTCTGGTCCACAATATAATAACATTCTTTAGTGGATAATATAAGTTACTTAAGAGATAAATTAATACATATTTTACAATTTTCCCTTGTAATAAGTTCTTAAATGTGACTTCTCGTACTTCTTTTTTTCTTTTTTTTCCATTCAAAAGTTCTTTTGTTAGGGTAAGAGTGGTTTTTTTTTTTAATCAAAGACTGATATAATGGGTTAATAACTCTTTCTTAGTTCCAATGAAATAGTTAAAAGTGACTTATATTTTGAATCAAAGTATGACACGGAATCATTTAAAATAAGCTACTCAAATAATTTTGAACCAATGAAGTAGTTATAAGGTGATTTTTTTATTTGTTTCAAAAAATATTAAATTTATTTTGGAGCACAATTTTTTTAATTAATTGAAAAAATCTAATATTACTCGGACATTTTTTGATCTTTCAGAAAGTACCAAAACAGCTCATCAAATATTTAATAAAATATTATATTACACATATATTATGCCTTTATTATATGTGTATGTGTGTGTATCTAATTTAAAACATTTCAAACTAACATTTATATTGTTATTTGGCCAAATAATGTATTTGCTTAATCTGTAGTATCTAGCTAGTTTTGTGAATTGTGACATAATAAAGGGCAAAAGATAACTTTGAATGATTGTTTTTGTGGGCCAATCTTTAATTTCATGTTTCATCTAGAGCTTTATTTTATTTATTATATGATTTATAATAAAACAATTTCCTACTATAGCATTAACAGTAACTTATGATATATTTGTTATTTTTGGATCAGGGCTCTTTGGCGAGATTAGGTCAGAGAACTTGCAAATTTTGTATCTGGAAGATAATCATATCACGGAAATCTCGTTCTTCGGTGCTTAAATATTTTGTTCCAAGCTCTGTTAGATGCCTTGTATCATGTTCTTTTTTTCTTATCTTTTAGAAAATTCAATTGAAGTTTAGAGGGATCGTAGAAATTACCTGAGAGTTGAATTAAATGGTAATTTTATTATATATGACGGTAACGTGACTGAAGAAAAATAGAAGAATAGATATTATAATTAAATCATTTAGTAACTTTATCAATGAATGAATTTTGAAATAAATAAATAGCAGCAACAAGAAGCTACCAACAGTATGCTTAAATCCTTAATATATGACATATTTGAGGAATTGATATTGATTCTAAATATAAGATATATTTTTTATACTTATCAATATTTTTTTAATTTATCCCTATTAATGCTTTCACAATTATGGTATTTAGAAAATATAAGTTATACTAACAAACTTAGCTATTGATTAACATAATCAAATCAAGTATATATGTCTCCGAGGTAGCACTCTTAATATACTCCTTTGGTCCTATTTATAAAGCAAATGAAGTTATTTTTTTCTTACTTATAAGTCATGTAATTAAATTTTTCACATAAACATAATTTTACTTTAATTATTATTATGTAAACTTTGTACTATTGGAAAGTTTATATACTAGAATTAAATAGGAGTATAGCTGGAAAGTTATTAAAAGTTTTCAACTTAGTCAATGATGTTTAAGGAATTTCTTGACTCTAGTGAAAAATATTATTAAAAGTAGTGACTTACAAATACAATGGTAAGAGTAATGACAAAAAAATTAGAATACACTTGTTAGCATCTTTGTGATAATTTTTGAATATTTGTAGCCATATTTTACAGATGTTTTTCATTCATACAATTCGAAGACTGTGGATTTAATCTCTTCGAATTACTCGGACGATGGTCATCCAGAATCGTTGTCTCTCACATCTCTCAACTCTCTGCGTGCATTGTCCTTTTCTGGTAATAACCTAAAAGGCTCACTCCCGCAGCAAGGTATTATATTTGCATCCATTCAGTAAAATAATTTACTATATGAATCTTTTCCTAGAGAGACCCGCTATATTTTGTGAAAATAAACTCGACCTACCAAACAAAATTATGCTGGAACATGTTTAATTAGACAAAGTGGGAAACAAGAAAAAACATTTATTGAGTTCAGAATACAAATACAAAGATTAAAATTTGCGATTTCTTTATTGTTATATATATGTAGCCTCTATTTTTTTGTTATATAAAAAATAATTGAACTTTTGAACCTTTATTCAGACAGACTTCATTCTTTTTATCTAAGCTAGCATAAACAGCTCTAACTGTATAGTCTTCATTTATCTGTACTTTTGATCGAAGTGAATTTTTTGGCGTTAAATACATCTAAGTAGCTCAAATTCATATATAATACAAACATATAATCCACTTTTTGAGCCCAAATATTTAATCATAAATTCATTTTTAAGTCCAATGTACTCATAAATTATTGATTTAGCTCCCATGCAACAATCATGAAAATGTTGTTAATATCAAACTTTATATCATCAATGTTTTACTACTAATTATTTTCTCCAGAACCATCACTTAAACAATTTAATATTGCAGGAGGCTTGTGCAATTTGCGGAAGCTAGAAATATTGTCTCTTGGCAAGAACATGCTTGAGGGATTGCTTCCTCCATGCCTGAATAATTTGACATCCCTCCGTCTACTTGATCTTCAATACAATGGTTTTGAAGGAGCCTTCCCTTCCTCACTCTTTCATTCTCTAAAGTCCCTGAGATTCATTTCCCTGGAAGAAAACAATTTTACTGGCATTGCATCGCTTTCTTTGTTTGCCAACCACTCCAACCTTCGAGTCTTCTCAATTTCCTGCTCTAATAACCCCAATCTCAAGCTTGAAACTGAACATTCCCAGTTTTTTCCTTCCTTTCAACTACAGATTTTTAGTGTTGTTGATTGCACCATGAACGAAGCAATAAGTCAGAGAATTGTACCCTCTTTTCTTCATCATCAATATGATTTAAGAGTTCTAGAGCTTGTCAATTTGAACATTTCAGGAAATTTCCCAAGCTGGCTTTTGTCAAACAACACCAAATTAACTTCTATTTATGTCAACCACAACTTCTTGACTGGTCCCTTTGAGCTTAACTCCACCTCGCAATTACCTGATATGCAGAATTTTGATGCTTCCTCTAACCATATTAGTGATGAAATCCCTCCTCATATTGGATATGTTTTTCCCAACTTGCTTTCTCTAAACATGTCTTCCAGTTCATTACATGGCGGATTTCCAGCATCACTTGGTGACATGAAGCAGTTGAACTCACTAGATTTGTCAAATAACAATTTGTCTGGTTATTTGCCCCAACAATTTGGGAAGAGTAGCAATGACTTGAGGTTTCTTAAGTTGTCAAACAACAACTTAAGTGGCCCATGTTTACCAAGAAGTTCAAATTTCACACGTTTGCTGTCTATGGATCTAAGCAACAACAACTTCAACGGAAAAGTACCAGATGGGATTATTAAGAGTTCAGAATTAAGAGTGATTGATTTAAGTGTAAATCGACTATATTGTGAATTGCCTAGCTGGATTGGAAACTTAAAGCATTTGGCTTACCTTATTTTATCCCAAAATTCTATGGCAGGTCCAATACCAGAAAGCTTTTGCAGCTTAGCTGAGCTCAAATACCTAGACATTTCAGAAAATAGATTCAACGGTACTTTGCCAAGTTGCCTTAATATGCCATCATTGATGTACTTTCATTTGCGGGGCAATCATTTTAAGGGACCCATACCTTCTGGTTTGGCCAAATCTCCCTTGTTGTTAACATTAGATTTGACAAAGAATAGATTTTCAAGTCAAATTCCGTCGTGGTTTGTGTCATTGTCGAATTTAAGGGTTCTCCTTCTCAAGGGAAACAAACTTGAAGGTTCCATTCCTATATTTATTTGTAAGCTCAAGAACATAAGCATATTGGATCTTTCACAGAACAAGCTTTCTGGAGGGATACCGTATTGCTTAAACAACATCGCATTCGGAAGCAAATATGAGATGGGAACCGAACTAGGAAAATTTTCTGTGCCTTGGCCAATAAGAGGTTCTTCGTTTGAATTCAACCACAGAAGTGGAGATCTTGTTCAAAGTGAATATGAAGCAAATTCTTCATCATACAAGGAAGAAGAAGTGAACTTCATGTCAAAAAGTAGGTATGAATCATATAAAGGAAACATTTTAGGTTTCATGTCTGGCCTAGATCTTTCAAACAATCAATTGACAGGTGAAATTCCTTTACAAATTGGATATATAGACACTATCCATACATTAAATTTGTCACACAACCATTTGACAGGGCATATTCCAGAAACATTTTCCAACCTTAAGCAGATAGAGAGCTTAGATCTTTCATACAATAAATTGGCAGGCCTTATTCCTTCCCAACTTACACAATTGTATTCTTTGTCTGTCTTCTCTGTGGCCCGCAATAATTTATCCGGTATGACACCTATCATGAAAAATCAATTTTCAACTTTTGACAAAAGTTGTTATGAAGGGAATCCTTTTCTCTGTGGTCCACCTCTACGACTGAAGTGTTCATTTAATGATAAACTAGCGGGAAGAGACAAACCACCATATCATTCAGAAGAAGATGGCTTTCGAGTTGCCTTTATATGGACTTTTTCAGGAGCATTTGGGGTCTTCTTTCTTGGTGTCATTACCATTATGTATCTCAACTCTTATTTTACTACATATTAAGTCTGAATTCTAAGAGAAGTGACAAGTTATTTTTATGGGTAAAGGAAAGAATAAACCTGTCTTGTTCATAAGATTTTGATTATCTAACTGATGGTGAGGTCCATAATTACAATTTTGTCCATGATCTTGAAATGTTTTGTCCCTAAAGCTACTTCCAAATTATTAGGTTTAGAATGTACGAAAGTGGCACAACCTAGTTTATGTCTTTCTGTGAAGTTTGAGTGTTTCTAACTACCTAGTGAAACTAATGCTAATTCTCTTAATAACCAAATCAAAGAACAAAGTGTAAAGTGTATAAGCTATCCAATACAATAAACCTATTCTATTATTTGTTTTCTTTTTTATACATTAATGAATGAAGGACTGAATAGGATGAGTGTGTCAAATGCTATGATATGAATGTCCCTATTGATGAATCTAATAGCCATCCTAGTCCAATTTTATATTGTGTTCAATTCTTAACTGAGTGTAAGGCATTTGAGAAGACATTTCCAACCAGCACTACTAATTCACTAAACTCACCTAGAAACCTAGATTTTTTCACTAGATCAACAATGTGTTGAGTCGCTCAGCTTGCATCAGACCTGCAAAATGAAATCCTATACTCTCAGCAACAACTTACCTAGCTAGTTGAATAACCAAAGCATTAATTCAGGAAAGGCACAATTAGATTAAATAAGAGTGCTAACATATACAGTTAAGAAACTTATTCAATGCAGCGTCTAACACAAGTATCGGCATCCAAATCACAATTACCAATCATGATCCTCAACCGCATTTACAAATGAACTCCCCTATCAAATTTAAAATATAGTGTGTTAAGTTCCTATTTTAATATATTTTTCCTCTAATTCATATTAGGATGAAAATGAATTTATTATGATTAATTTGGATTAATATTTTATCATTCTCTATCGGTGCCAAAATTCCCAAATCGATTCTAAAATTAACCCTCAAAACTTTTTAAGGATTTACTTATTAACATTCTGCCTTAAAATAAGCTTTTACCTAAATAATAAATTTTTGAGGCTTTTTTATTTTTAGATAACATCTATAGGCCTTAAATAAATCTTATAAATTACTTTTCGAATTTTCCAGATGTTACAATTTCTTATACTGACACTCACGTTGTATGCTCAACAATTATCATTGAGAGTTCTTGGTAATTAAATATCGTCCTTGGAATTTCATCGTAATTTCCCCTTTTCTTTAGGAATGACGAAACAAATTTACACAAAAATATAATCTAGAAAGCTTGTAGCTCCGAAAAAAATGCACGAGTTTTCTTTGTTTTAACCAAAATTACAAATATTCTTGGGACAATTTCACTTAAATACCTCCTCAACTTCAAAAACCTTAAAAAGTCCGTTAACATTTCAAAAAGACACTAAGGTACCATAGACCAAATTGGGTTTTTTAAATTCGCTAACGTGAACAGTAGTAAACTTCGCAAGTTGAGTAATGAGATTGCAAGTTGAGTAATGGTATTCGCTAGTCCGTGCTAATCACTCTCTCTCCCTCTCAAAATTTGCTGACGTAAACAGTAGTGGAAATTCGCAAGTTGAGCAATGAGATTTGCAAGTCGAGTAATAGATTTTACTACTTCATGCTAATCACTGTTCAGGTCAACGAATTTGAGAAAACCCAATTTAATTCATGGTATCTTGTGTCTTTTTGAAATGCTAACAGACTTTTTGGTGTTTTTGAAGTTGAAGAGGTATTTTAGTAGAATTTTCCCAATATTCTTCGATTAAAAAAAGGATATTTTTTCTTACCATCTCGAAGCTTAGAAAAATTTATTGTAATTTATTCAAAAGAAAAGTCATTCAGTCGACGTGCAGTGAATAAGGGCTGTCGAGTCTACCTGCAGAGATGTGATGGGCAAAGAATGCAAAGACTTCTCTCTTTATCATTAAATTGATATCACATCTGTAATATTTGTCAATAAAACATTAAATGTCTCACGGTTTTTTTGACTAAATAATGTCTCAGATTTAGACATAGTAATTGATGTGCAATATTATCATAAGTCAAGAATTTGAATGATTCAATTAACTTGTTGATTTAATAATTTAGTCACTATAGCGATCATTGTCTCACGTTTTTTTTGACCAAATAATGTCTCACTTTCACACTTAGTAATTGATGCACAATATTATTGTAAGTGAAGAATTTGAATTATTCCATCAACTTTGTTGATTTAATAGTTTTTAGTGAATTTAAACATGGCAAAGAAAAATGTGGAAAATCTCTAATAATTGACCTCTTATGCTCTTTCTTTTTGTTTTTGTTTTTTTGCCAAATTGACCTCTTAAACTTGCAAAAACGTAATGAGATGAAATTTTCACAATGGGGTCCCTTGCATATTAATAAGAGCGTTGATGCATGAAGAATTTTCAAAATTGGTGCGATCACTGGTGCAAAAAGATCTTTTCAGACTGATTAAAACAAGACCTTGTAACATTGGTTATACAATCAATGTAGAAAGTAATGGACTTTATCATCGGTCGTGTAGAAAAGTTTAAATAATAAAGTTGTTATGATTCTGATAATAATGCTAATGAAACTATAATTTAGTAATAAAGTTGTCAATACAAGCTTTGACACACTCACTAGTGATTATTGCCTTTTGTTCAACAAACCCAAGTAATGATACATAATTTATTCCAGGTCCAAGAAAAAAAGATACATCATTTATTAAAAAGCTATATTTGAAAAAAAAAAAAAAGGAAAATACCATTCTTGAGATGCCTATAGTTTCCTTTAATTTCTTAAAAACTGTGATATAACTCTTTGTTAAAAGGATTAAGTTTCAAAAATACACATAGGATTTTTTCAAAAGTGCGCTCGCACCAAATACTTTTTTTAGGGGCAAAAGCAACTATAAACTTCCTGCAACATCCCAAATTTTTGGATAAATTCTTCAAGCAAATAATGAGATTTAAATCTCATTATTTTATGTGCATTATGAGGAAAATTAAGGAGAATACTTAGAGATCTATTTTGATCTAGAATACGTGAGAATTATTTGAGGAATTTAAGAGAAATATGTGGACATATAAAGATA
>JBAGKO010007236.1:0-11818 GCA_037177275.1 Acacia concinna | reverse complement strand
GAGATGAAAACAGAAGTGGAACATGAATTGAAGGTTAATGTGAGTATATATAAGTGTAAGAGGGCGAAGAGGAAGATAATGCAATAACTACAAGGAACTTTTAAAGACGAGTTTGCAACAATGGATGCTTATTGTAATGAGCTTATTATCTCAAATCCTGGATCAGATGTTAGTATAAAGGTAAGTTCGGAGGCACTTGAGCAAGGAAGAAGGGATTTTAGAAGGATGTATATTTGTTATAATGCTTCTAAGGTATTTTAAGTTTTATGTTTATTGTTAAATTTGGCTTACTTTACATTAATTAGGTGCATATCCAATCAAAAATTTCACTTGTAACTTTAATATTTTATTTGTAAACATTGATACAGGTTGGTTGGAAAGAAGGGTGCAGGCCATTGATTAGAGTGGATGGAACTTTCCTCGAAGGCAACATAAGGGGCATTTTGCTAACTGTTATCGATGTGGACGCCAATGATTCTTTGTCTCCTTTGGCATTTGCATTGGTAGAAAAGGAGAATGGTCTTTATTGGGGATGGTTTCAACAATAGCTTCGGATATCTTTGGACCTACATGATAGAGCTACCGCTACCTTCGTGTCAGATATGCAAAAGGTAAACTACATTGATGCTAGAATGTTATGAACTTGTGTAATCATTTCCTTGTTTGTGAACTGATGGCTTTCATGTAAACTTCTTGTAAGGGTTTGGCACATACTGTGATTGAAGTGTTTCCTACAGCAGAGCATAGAGTTTGTGTTAGACATAGTTACGCTAATTGGAGCAAATAATGGAGGTGAAATGAGTTGAAGAAGAAGTTTTTTGCGTGTGCATGGATCTCATTCAAGGAGGAGTTTAATGACAATCTAAATGCTTTGGAGAAAATATGTGAAGAAGCAGCCATGGTAGCTAAGACTTACAATCCAAGTGCTTGAGTTAAAGCTTTCTTCACACCTAGATGTAGGTCTTGGATGGTAGACAATAACATAAGTGAGAGTTTAAATTCATGGATTGATGAGTATAGGTACCTCCCGGTCATTAGGATGTTTGATGGCATTAGGATAAAGATGATGTCTAAATGGGCTGATAGTATAACTCATGCTACTAATTGGAAGAGTGAATTCAGTCCCAGGTGTATGGACTTGTTTAAGTCAAATAGGTACCTAGTAGTTAATTGTCGAGTCCATTTCAATGGAGATCAAGGGTATGAGGTAAGTGAGAGACAAAATAGACATAAAGTACTTATTGATAAGGGGATGAGTATGTTTCGGACATGGGATTTAACTAGAATCCCATGCCAACATGCTATATGTGTAATGTATTATGCAAAAATAGATCCCACCACTCATATCTCTCACTATTACCATAAGGACGCATACATAGCCAGTTACATGACAAAGCTTCAACCAGTTAGGGGTAAGCAATTTTGGGACACACACAAGTTTCTTCCAATGCTACCTCCATTTGTTACTACCTTACTTGGGAGACCACCGAAGTAGAGGAAGAGGACAAAGGAAGCAGAACGTCAAAAGAAGAGAGCCATGTCTATCTAATCACAACAACAACCCCTACAGGCTGAAAACTTAAGTAATCAAGGTCACATTCAAAGATGTTGCAATTATAGGCAAATTGGTCACTATAGGTCCACATGTAAAGAGGTAATTTTTTGTATCAATTAATAAGTATGCTTTGGTAACATATTTGTAGTTTTGAATTTTGTTTCTCGGTTGTAGGCATTTTCCTCAAGCCAAAGTTAGCCTCCAAGAAGAAGCAAGAGTGCACAAAATAAGTCACAAAGTCAACCTCTAAAAAAGAAGAGTGTAACACGTAAATCACAAAGTCAGCCAAGTAGAACATGTGTGTATAAGCCAAGATTAGAATCTGGCCTAGGTTTACTGTTTGATGACCAAAATGGAAACATTGTGTTTAATGTGTGTGTTGTGTTTGATTTCTGTGATAGAATTTGATTTTTAAAGTTGGTTTTCCAATTAATTACATTCATTTTTTCATTCATGCAACTTGGAATGAGGTCATAATATGTTATTAAGGAGGGGACTGTTGTATATTACTTGCAACATTATGTTGATCCACAGACCAAGTTTCTAATCCCGAAGGAGAGACAAATGCGAATTTCCAAAGGCGCAAGTTCATTAGTTGTTAACGGATCTTTTATAATCTGATTCACATGATAATATAATGGTTATGTTTGTGTCTTTTATATGCCATTTTGTTTATGACATAGCTATCTATATGACATAGCTATGACTTATCTGTTGCTATGTTGTATATGACACAACTATGTTGCCATGGCACATTTTGATGTAATACCTGCCATAATAGCCATATGAATATTGGATTTATACGAATATTGTAATATATTCCACAATGGCCATATGAATATTGGCTTTATATGAATATTGTCAAATTTATCATCGGGATCTTTATGTGTCCATTTTGATGTAATATATGCCACAATGGCCATATGAATATAGGCTTTATATGAATATTGTAATATAATGATCAGGTTTTGTTTGTAATAATTTATGCCACGAAAGATTGTTTTCTCATTTGTCTCGTGATTTCAAAGGAAAATGGAAGTACGTTGTTCCTTTACCATGACATTTACAAGATTGAAAAATACTTATTTTCTTTCTTTGTGTGCGATACTTTAGGTCCTCTTCTTTCATTTCTCTTCCATCAAGTGATTTTAAAGGAAGCATGAAAGTACTCAAATTTCTCTTCCATCAAGTGATTTCAAAACTAATAGTGGTTCATTAGTACAAATTACAAAATACATTAGTACTAATGTAACAACATACATTAGTACATAGTATCTAATCAGGTATTGGCAACTATATGGGGATTACATATATAATTATATATATATATTCTAGACATCATTTTTATTATATATATTTGATCAGATATACGTAATCAAGCTTTAATAGTTAGTCAGTTGCTAAAAGTTAGGATCTACTTTTGATTTTATTATTAAAATATTTAGGAAATTAATCTTATTAGTACTTATAAATAAGAGACATATAGGGATAGAGGGAACAAAGATTTACTTCTCATCATACACAAAGCTCTCTTGTATTTCCTCCATACATTCAATATATTCAAGATTTCGTTCTGATTGCTACCCTTTATATTATCTATTTATATTATCTCTTATTGATTTGGATTATCGAATATTACAATTTATATCTAGCGTTGCTGGTGACCTAATTTGATATTTTTCCTGAAAAATATTCCCTAAACAATTTGGCGTCATTTGTGGGACCCAGCAACGAATTTTTGAAAATTTACTTCTTGATAGTCTAGATATTCAGGTCTTACCCCTTTGCTATGGCTGACATTCCTCCAATACTATATTACATTGCCCCTCATCGCGCTTCAAGACCATACATACCATCTACCCTCATTGCTTGTCAACACTATACCATACCACCCCTTGTCGCACATCAAGACCATATAGACCAGCCCTCGTCGCGTGTCAATACCATACCATACCATACCACCCTTAGGATAGGTCAATAGTATATCACACTACCCCTCATTGCACGTCAAAACCATACATACCAACCCTCACACGTCGACACTATACCATACTACCCCTCGTCGCACATCAAGACCATATAGACCAACCTTTGTCGCGCGTCAATACCATACCATACCACCATTAGGGTAAGTTAGTAGTATACCACATCGCCCCTCGTCGTGCGTCAAGACCATACATACCAACCCCCGTCACATGTCAATACCATACCATACCACCCTTAGGATAAGTCGGTAGTATACTATATTGCCCTTTGTCCCACATATGAGTGAAAACTAAATGACACCATCTTCATTCTTATGACAACTAGTGACATGTGGCAACTACACATTATTCCGTTCAACTCCTGTCCTACCCATGAATAGATGAATTGACACATAATGTCCATAGACACACGACATGTGTTATAGCATACAATTCATGGACATACAAACCAACAGATCATCATGCATCTGGTACACTAAATTTCGACATGACACAAACAAATTTTGTTTGTTTTCCTGCATTTGATACACCAACAGACCATGCAAAATAGGGTAACAAATTAACGATGCATCACAAATTTCATACGAGCACTCTCTAACAACACTTCTAAACATTGAATATAAAACTTTAGGGGTGTCCCGTGGTGGAACACAAACCAGACCACAGATGTAACGTTTATGCTTAACAGCCCAAATTTACTTAGGATAAGACATCATATGGCATATACTAGCACACATAAATTTTCCTACAACCATGGTTATACAACTACTATTGCATCAATGTCCAAACAAGAATTAGATCATCATACTAGAAAAATTCTAAAATACTACAAAATGCCAACGAGCCAAGTACAATATTAGTACACTATGAAAATAAAAGATATGGTTTATAAGCCCTAAAGAGTCAGCGTACAACCATAGTGCATACAATCTCTAGTAAGCCTTCTTATCAGTGTTAGTGATAGAGTTGTCATCCTCTAATTCACCACCATATACTGTTTGGTACTCAGAAATCGCTTGGTCAGGTTTCCATTGATCCGTTCGACCCTCCTTGAACTCCTTCATTAATTGAGCTCTAGTATGAAAAATGGCTTCAGTCGCAATATCCTCAAGTTGTTGTTTCAATACATCGTTCTCTTCACGCACCTCTACTAGCTCTTGTCTCGCGGCCTCTAACTCCTTCGACACCTGTTCTAGTTTTACCTTCAATTGAGCATGGGAGTCAGACACATCTGCTGCAGCTCGTTGTAGGCCTTGGATAATACGATCTTTTTCAGCCACCTGGTGAGTCAACTTGAAGGCATCTCTTTCCAAATACAAGTCGACCTGAAAACCTTGCAACCAAGTAATATGAGAAGTCACTACATGCATGAATCCAACCAATCTTGAACATAAGTATAGCATCATACCTAAAACATTTGGGTAATGTAAGATGACAATACGTTAGCAGACCATTGGGCCTCTAGCCTTATTACGTCACTTTGAAATAAGAGACGACGAACCGTAGGTAAGATCTGTGAGGTGTTGGTAGTTGACGAGGCAGTAGCGGGGAACTAAATGTTGAAATCTTTGTGATTGGTCTTACCATGATCAACACTGCAACTTCTACTTGTATACACAGCCTCTCCACCCTTAGTCTGCTCTAGAGTAGGGACAACATGGTTGGACAGAATGTTTGAATGACTGTCTACCCTAGGCAACTTCTTTGCCCTCATTTCTTCTAGGCTAGGGACTTGGTATCGTCCAGCATTCATGTTTGGCTTGCTTGTAGAGAGTAATTACACTTGTGAGAGTAAGAGATTGACATATTCTCAAGTTAAAATATGAAACTAGTCAAGATGATACCTAATGATTTGTTCCTCAACCCAAGGAGAGTTACTCAATCCCTTTCTGCAATTGGGATCGCCATAATACGTTTGATATGGTCGTCGTTGTGATTAGTTGAAGCTGGTGGCTCCTCGTTAATGTATGCAAAGCAATCACATAAGTGCTCAACCACCTATGTTTGTAAAAACAAAAACCACATGAAACTTACCAAATGGGTTCTATCGAGTACGGACGCCCAAACCGTCTTTAGTCAAGCAAGAAGAGTCAACAAACATATATCTTTTATTCCAATCATGATCATTGATATGGCCCTCCTCACCAATGTTTGTTTTTACCTGACCTTGCATACAAGGTATATACCCCCGCACCCTTCAAAACTAGACTATAATTTTGGAGTAAGTCATGTATAGTCAATTCTATTCCTGCCCGTGCTACTAGGATATCTATCAACAACACGACCCTCCAAACATAAGGCATGAGTTGAGATGGGCAAGGTCAAAATGTCTACATAGTGTGATTAAAAAGAAGGTAAAGGGAATGAAACTCCGTACTTCAATGGTTCAATATACATGGCTGCCCAACCATCAAAATACCAGTCTACCCTCTCTCTTGGACAAGGTGCCCTTAGACATATTTTCTCAGGTATCCCACATGTCCTACGAATTTTCCTTAATCCTTAGCATAAGTCCTAAAGGCAACACTATCTCCTAAAATTCCAGTATTCAAAAGGTTCAACTTTGAGACTCGACCTCCCTCACAAGCTACTATCGGTTGACCTACCTCCCTACCTTTACTCCTAGAAACACTAGCTCCTGAACCACTTTCAGATATATGCACTATGGAAAAACTCCCTCCAGACATGGTCCCACACAAAGTCCTAACAAAACAACAACAAACCACGGTCTACCCCACAAAAAGCAAGCTGAATACCTACATTCACAATTGGAAATCATTTGGGTTCGATCTCAATTCCATAACTCCATTATCATAATTTCAATGAGCAAACAACATGTGGCACAAAGAAAGCCAGATACAGGTATCAATACTCAAAAAAAGGGGGTATATGTATATTTATAAATATATAAATATATATTTATAAATATATATATGTCGACTCCAAAGATGCAAAAACTTTCTAGCAATGCTTCATTAAGTATTATAACTTTCTAGAATGCCACTTTGCTAGAAAAACTCATTTTCTATCCCTATGATGCTTTGGATATAGATGCACAAAAAGCAATGAGTAAGTCACACGTTAATATATATATATATATATTGTCCAAAAAAAAAAACCTTTCTGGCAATGCTTCGTTGAGTTTATTACCACTCCACAGGTTTACATCCCACTAGCTTAGTATCTAGTTTCTCTTCCTCTATGCCTATATGTATATTACTGTGTATATAAAGAAAAATGTGATTACATACCTTCAACGGAGCTTCATCCAAAGACTTAGAGAACAACGTCAAGAAAGCAATTCTGGAACACCAATGTCTGAGAGCAAAACCTATGGTAGAAAGTAGATAACCAGCGAAAGACAAGGAGAGAAATTTTTATCTCTGGAGTTGAAGATAACCTATGGAGAAAGGAGCTTCCTTTTAGTCAAAAAGAAAAAAAAAGAAGAAAAATGAAAATGATATGAAGAAAGAAAAAGGTCCACCTTTTTTAACAAAGAAAGAATAAGGGTCCGCAAGAATGTGAGTTGCAGGAAGGAGAAAAGGCAAATGGGTTCGTTTTTATGAGAACATATGGAAGAATGGAACACACAGTAGAAGATTGAAGGAGTATGCTCTCACCTTTTTCAAATACGGAGCACCAAGCTACGGGAGAGAGAAAGCAAAAAGCTCTAATGTTTTGAATTAATCAAAATAGGAGAAGGAGAAATAGGCTCTTGCGGTCAAGTTTGTACAGCGCTGGAGAAAGAGAAATGCAACATATATGTGGCCATCGGATGGTGAGTCATTCAAGGGTCAAGATTAAAGATTTATTTTTTCAAATTAATGATCAATTAATTTGAAAAATAGGGGACTCATGTGGGGATTAAATATATAATTATATATATTCTAGATATTATTTTTATTAGATAGATTTGATTACATAGACGTAGTCAAGCTTCAATGGTTAGTTGGTTGCTAAAAGTTAGGATCTACTTCTGATTTTATTATTAAATATTTACGAAATTAATCTTATTGGTACTTATAAATACGAGACATATAGGGATAAAGGGAACAGAGATTACTTCTTTGTTTTTTTTATAACAAAGGAAACCAAAGCCTACATCCTGATGGTTCCTACTCTAGCATGAGTATCTTGAGCAAGAAATCAAGTCAAACTAGGAGGAGAGGTTGAAAAAACATGTACCCCTCTATGAGACTGAAGACCTTCTCTGTGAGACTGAAGCCTACATCCAATTCATGTATTTGATCTCCACCATCCAGTCACGCTGCATCATACTATGTATTTTTGTGAGAAGGTGGTAATCCACATGATCCTCATTATCAACAGTGGTACACAATGTAATTGCCTCCATAGAATTAGTCACCATAATTACTTGTTTATTGCCCAGGTCCGATGCTAGTTTTAGTCCATGTAAACAGCCCCATAATTATGCGCTAAGACTATCACCACTATTCATACTATAAACAAAGCCTTTAATAAAATTATCAAATGAGTCCCGAAATAGGCCACCACATGCAGTAATGTCCAAATAGGGGGAGTGGGCTCCATCAATATTACATTTGAACCATCCCTATTGTAGAGGAACCCAAGAGCACGATGGGATTAAAACACTTGCACCCGAAAGATTAACACCTGACAAGCGAGATTGGGTGTCCGTGCATTTATTAAAACAGACTCATTTGATACCATTTTATTCTTAAAGACTCTTAGATTCCGTCGCTTCCATAGCCACCATATAATTATACAAAAGCTCTCATGTTTAGGGAACAGAGATTTACTTCTCATCATATACAAAAGATCTCTTGTATTTCCTCCAGACCATTCATAAATTCAAGATTTCGTTTTGATTGCTACTCTTTATATTATCTATTTATATTATCTCTTATTGATTTAGATTATCAAAGATTACAATTTATATCTTGCATTAGTGGTGACCTAATTTGATCTTTTTCTTCAAAAATATTCCCTAAACAAACTACACATATCTGTTGCCTTCATTCTCCCCATACTCCACTTACTAAGCAAAAAACAATAACAACACTCATCACATTATTAATATAGCCATAGCAATTTTGAACTTTCTTTCCATCTTTCTCACTTCACTTTCCCTTCTCACTTCCTTTCCATATACCTCAACTTCCTTAGTTCTCCATTGATGGAATGAAGCTCTTCAAAAAATCCAACGCCATCGTTGCCTCCTTGGATTCATTTGTTTTCATCATACAACTTGTCAATATCATCAATAAGTTGTTTTATCACAATGTTAGCCCTCTCACCAAAGTCGTCATCATGCCATGCAAAGAAGCAACAACCACCATCCTAAAAAGTTTCAAAACCAGAATTCAATCACTTTCAAATTGCCAAATGCCTTTACACAAAAATCATTGAATCAACTCTCATATTTAGTTAACATTAAAAAAAAATCAAAGCAAAACATACATATTGCCCA
This sequence comes from Acacia concinna, assembly GCA_037177275.1. NCBI lineage: Eukaryota > Viridiplantae > Streptophyta > Magnoliopsida > Fabales > Fabaceae > Acacia > Acacia concinna. The sequence goes on along the minus strand of JBAGKO010007236.1, from coordinate 2,826 downwards.
AAGCCTTTGTACAAATAATGTTGAAGCATATGTGATATTATACTTCACATTCACACAAAAAACAAAAATAAAATTTTACTTAACAATCACACAAGACAAAAAAAATTAAACAACCATAAGATGGAGATTACTAAAAGCCTTCACATGCCTCTCAACATTAATCATCTTCAAATTGTTCAGATGCTTACCTAATTGTAGTTTGGGCAGCTATAAAACCTTCTCCTAGCATTCCCTTTTGTCTATGCGGTCCACCGAGGGGCACCAATTTGTGCTTGCATTACTTCCGAATCCCTTTATAGTCATCTTCGCGACTTGGATGCCTGATTAAAACCACTCTTCTTTTGTTTGTTCCGAACATTGAAGAAGATGACGAAGGTATTTCTTTCCTCTCCTTAAGTCTCATGTCTTTGATCAGTTGCCTTCTCTCATCAACCATTCTTCAATTTTGTACACAGTCGTCTTTCTCAGCATCAATTTCATCTTTTGTACTCCTTGACTCCTTACGATTTGGGTCTTGCCCAACCCTTTCCTTTCTTTTGCTTTTAATGATGTCCGTTTTTACTCATTGCCCTATTCAATTCATCATCCCTATAATCCACAAACAGTCTGTCAAATCAGCTTCCACATCAGCACAATTGGTTAAATATTTCAAAAAGACAGTCAATGTTTGTCCCTTAAATGGTTGTGATATTTATACTACCATTTTTATGTACCATATACATTTTTGAGCTTATAATTTCTTTGTGGTGCTGGATAATCTTTTGTAACATTATCATAGCCATTTTTGCTCCTTTGCCCTATATAGTATCATAATGAATGTAGTGATGCGTGGAAACGAATCTAATGAGCTACATAGCTAGTGTGAGAATATTATTCAACAATGGCATTTTGTATCCATGATACAATCATTGTTTAAGGAAACACCAGGGTCCTGTTCCTATTCCCATCCTGCAATTTCAATTTTAGAAAAGCGCGTTTATTATCAAATATCTTGTTCTAATACACTGTCCTTCCCATTAAAGGTTTACAAATAAATTTGACATTAAAAAAGGGGAGAATTGGAAAAAAGTACGTTTAAAACATAAATTAGTTTAATTCATTGAATTATTAGAAAATATAAGTCACTTGGGGAATATTTTTAATGAAATTTTCTGAAATATTTCTCCAATATTACAGTAAACTATGAGAAAACTCGAAGTTTAATGCAGTTCTCTCTATACATGCTCTTGATAAATATTTCATTTTTATATCAAGTTAATGAGTCAACTATCTCTCATTAATTTTGTTGAGATAGTAAGAAGTAACTTATAATATATAGATCGCATGTTATGTTTTTTGGGAAAATTGCATTTCAGTCCCGACCAACAAAATATATGACAAAACGGTCCCGTGAATTCTCATATTTGCAAAAAAGTCCCGTGAGACTTTTTTGCAATTAATTTCTTTAATTTTTTAATATTTCTCTCTCCCCTCTGATGACTGACAACTGTCGCATCTGACTCGCGTTAGTCTCTCTCTTTCTCTCTCTCTCTCTCTGTGAAGTTGTCACAAGCCTTACATAATGTTGTCAATACCCTACATGAAGTTGCCAATGGCCTTACATAAAGTTGTCACGTGTCAGACTCTCTAGAAAAATGGTTTGGTCCACAATATAGGACATTTATTATTTCCCGTGAATTAGTTGAAGTTCCTTATATTTTGGACCGGAGGGAGTATTTCTAATTGCATTTACAAAAAAAATGGAGAGAGAGAAAGAAAATGAGGTGCACTTTCTATTGACAACTTTATATAAGGCCATTGAAAACTCCATGTAAGGGCATTGACAACTTTATGTAAGGACTATAACAACTTGAGAGAGAGAGAGAGTCTGACGCGTGACAACTTTATGTAAGGCCATTGACAACTTCATGTAAGGCTTGTGACAACTTCATAAAGAGAAAGAGTCTAACTGACACGCGTCAGACGTCAGTCGTCAGTGGGACTTTTTTGCAAATACGAGAATTCATAGGCCTGTTTTTTCGTATATTTCGTTGGTCGGGACTAAAATGCAATTTTTTCAAAATTTTTTTAAAATAACTTTTGGGTTAAGATGTAAATTTAGCAACCAATTACTTTTTTATGGGCTTTCAATAGAACTAATTATTTTAGAATGCAAAAATATACATTATGAATTGTTTTAGGAGCACTTATAGCAATGTCATTAACCCAAGTTAACATCTATTATTTTTTCTTCATGGGTTCTGCTAGTTTTTTCACTCTCTATTATTTTAATATTTTTAAAAGATTAATGTGCAATTTAGTAATGAAGTATTTGTTTTAGGGGCACCCAACATAATTATTTTTTATAAGAGTATTTATAAGATAAATATAGGCACTTATATAAGAGCATTTATATTAATTCTCATATTTTATTTTCTCCATAAGAGCATTTACAAGACAAATATAGGCATTTACACAATAAATAAAGAGTTTTAAAAGAATTTAAAGATTTATAAAACTTTGGTCATCATTCACATAATTGTCTTATAAAAAAAATTTATGGCACCCTTCAGGTAAGGATAAAATTAATTTTTCTCAATAGAAAGATAAATATGGGCATTTACAAGATAAATATATAACTTACCAAAATTTTTAATTTCATGGATTCTTTTAAACCCCTTTATTTACCTTGTAAATGCTCTTATAAAAGCTAATAAGGTAACCTTGGTCAGGGGTTCAATCCCTGGCCTTGGGTATAGAGCAGCGTTAAATCTTCTGGCCAGCTGTCCTTCCCATAGAGGAACCCAAAATGAGCAGAGGATTAGTCCTTGGCCTACCGGGCTGAGG
>JBAGKO010007216.1:0-11819 GCA_037177275.1 Acacia concinna | reverse complement strand
CGGCCCAAAACAACCCCAAATTTTTTCGGACCACTTTTTTTTGGGCCGGGCTCGAGCGAGCACATTAGGCACCATGCTCACCCCTACCTTTAACTACTTGTTGATTTGTGATGTTGTTGGTAGTTCTTGTGGTTGTTTGGTTTGATCATTTAGGATGCATGAACCATAAGGGGAGATTTTGCCCAAATTTTGATTGATAGCATGGAAATGAATTTAATGGGTTCAACAAGTGATTTAAAATGTAATAAGGGTGTTTTGTTAAAAGGAAGCTAGGAAATTCATTTTGTCCAACTTCCCCTGATTTTGTCCAGACATATTTTGAGCATGATAGAGGTGGATTTTTATGGTTTAGATGTTTCTAATGGTTTTAGGATGAAAAATTATGTGGGTAAAGATGAGGAAATCATTAAGTATTATGATTGAAATTGGACATTTTGTACCAAAAACCCTTATATTTCAGTTTGACCTGGTTTTAGGGGGAAGGGGTTTGGTTTTGAAAAATTTAAGGACAAAAATGGATTCTCCACGTGAAATTGTGTAGGGTTAGACAAAGTCATAATTCTTATAACAATGTAAATACACTGGATATAAAAGGAAATAAACTAGTACTCCTAATGATAATTTCATCATTAAGCATTTTGTGTAGAGATAACTAATGATATGAGTTGAGGAATGAAGATTGAGTAAGAAGGAACAAATTTCATGTACATTTGGTAATTTAGGGTTCGATTTTAGCATGGGTAGACTAATAGACTAATTGGAGAAAGGACAAGCAGACTAAAAAGGGATTCCAAGTGAAAGCTCTAACTTTTATACTTTATGTGATTGTTTATATGCTATATGTTATGTGATGTGAGAAATACCTAACTGTGGTATGGGACCCTCCAGCTGAGGTGTTAAGACTACTAGTGATATGTGTGTGAAGCGCATTATACCTGGCTATGATGGCTATGGTGTTGAGTAGCCACAAATGTGGTATATATTTACCTCTACTACATTATATGGTGTATTGCATGTATAAATTATATATATAATTGATTAAGAGTTACTACTGGGATTCTTTTGAATCTCACTCTTTCCAAATGGTATAACTTATCTAGCTAGAGTAAGTGGATATAAGGGCAAAGGTATAGTTGCCAGTGACTATGTACATACTTTAAGAATTCTGTGGATTTATCTTACATATTGTAACATCCTAGAAATTTTAAGGTAAACCAAGGGTTGTACCCTGATATTTTTCAAGGCTTAGATGAGGCATTCTAGGTGAGTAGAAGGCCCTAGTCTGTAGAGAAATGAGAGATCTCACAACAATTGAAGTAAAACCCGGGTAAAGACCTAAGTGTAAAAAAGGAAAATTCTGCAACGTTTCAAGAGGAAATACAGTCATGTTTGAAAGCCCCAAAAACTCTCAAAAAATCTCAGTAAATAGTACAAGATGCCCAAAACATGGAAAAGCAGTCGGAATGATTTTTGGAGGTCTAGAGAATTTTTGGTAAATTTATGAATATTCCCATAATTTTGGCCTAACAGGGTTTTTTGCCAAAATATGATATTTTTATATATTTAGGGACCTTAATGTTCTAGACAGGGATTAGAAAAAATTAGTCCATTATTTAAGAGAATTTATAAAATTTGTTAGAAGTCAGGAAAAAGTCCAAAGATTTCAGCAAAAATTACTGAAAGTAGGAAATCGCCGATAAAATGGACTTTTTGGAGAAAAATTATTTCTGAATGTCCTAGAATTTCAAAAATTCTGAAAGTTTTACAGTAACTATTTGGGAATCTTAGAGAATTTTTGGTAAATTTTGAGAATTTTTGGATAAGTACAAAAATTTCTGAAATTTTCTGAAGTTCAGGAAAAAAAAGGTAATTATGGAAAATATAATAAAATTCAGTGGGGCCCACATGGGACCCACATCAAGTTCCCGCCCAAGGGAGCTTAATGGGAAAGAAATGCCCTTCTAGAATATGTCATGTGTTAAGGTTAGATTGGCCTACACAAAAAGGTTGGAAAAATTACACTTAAAGACCCAAAAAATATTTGCATTTGAACCCATCTCAAAATAGTATAAATACCCCCTCTCCTTCTCCCTTCATGCCATTCCCTCTCTCTACACCCTTGCTCTTCTCAAAAAGCCAAGCAATCCAGAAGCAGTTAGAGCGGTCCTAAACCGATCTTCAGTGTAATTAAGGTTTGGTCTTCTCCCTCTTTCGAATTCCTTTATTTTCAGTAGTTTTAGAGTTATTTTAGGGGGAGGTTTTGTCCAATTGGACAAGCCTAGATAGTAAACATAAGGGGAGGTTTTGTCTAACTATCTAGGCCAAAACAAGCCTTCCTAAAGGGAAGTGTTGCCCAATTTTTCAAAACTAAGATAGCATTTCCTAGGGGTCGGTACTGTTTGACTATCCCAGATCAAAATGGTATTTTCTAGGGGAATGTGTTGTCTGACTATCCCAAACGACATTTCCTAGGGAAAGTGTTATATGACTGTCCCGGAATAAGGTAAGGATTCTAAAGGGGAGATGCTGCTTGTTTGATGGGTATGGTTTGTCAGGCACATCTAAGGGGAGATGTTGACCAACTGTCTTGGTCAGGGCAGGGGTGTATAGAGTGTTCTACTGAGGGGTATAAGTAGGGGAAGGATACGGTCCCTGTAGTAGGAAACTAGGACCCTAGGGGTACAGAGAGGGAAAATCAAAGTATATTGTTAGAGGTAGACAGTAATATCCTGTATTGTGGTCTATATAGGTGTTACAGAAAGGCATACCAGGAATCTAGTAGCCTCAGAAACAATGAAACAGAGATGTACACTGTGCAAGGAGTATACGGTAGCAAGAATCCCTACCCTTAACCTGTATTGCTTTATGTTATATGATATTTGTTGTATGCTTGTAAGCTGTGTTCTGGTGGTGTTAGCATGTATGCATGAGAGGTATGACTCCCTGTTTATGCCTTGGTTGTTTGAGTTTGATTTTAGATTGAGCCACGTGCACGCTCCCATTACACAGTATGTGTTGAGAGAAGGGGCACTAGAGGTAAAATATGGTTATTACATATAGAAAAACATGCATTGCATTATATGGTTTTTGGTTATAATTCTCTTAGTGAGGTTTCTCTAGAAACCTTACCTTCTCCATAATGCAGGTGAAGGTTCCGGAAGAGGCAGGACAAGGGAACATGCTTAGGCATAGAGCTATATTTCCTATTTCTTGGCATGTATTTATGTATAGTATGATCAATGTAATCTCTGGATTCTGGTTTTGCACCTCTTTTAATGAGAAAAGGTTGTTTCTTTATTCTATCTGTGTCAAAATTTTTAATTTCTCTGTTTCGACATACGGACACGTCAGTGGTTCTAAGAGCCATTGTAAGGTAAGGAAATGGATTAAGAGTGAGGTGTTACACATACCTAAGTATTATATATATCACTACATATTTATGTAGTTTATGCTCGCCATTTGAACTGCACAAAATTACTCTGATAAATGTTAGAATAAAGAAGGGGTTTGACAGTCAACTTCAATTTGTTAACGGTTAATGTTAGTTTTTTAATAGTATAGGTCAATTTTGTCATGCTTTAAACCTGAAAAAACTTTCAAAGTAATATTGCTCCTCAATGAAAACTTTCAGGAAAAATTTACACCTTAACATTAAATTTAATAAAGAGGAAATTGGGGAAAAAGTCATTAATCACCTTACAAATAACTTATATTCATAATAACCATACTTTTGTTCAAAATGTGATTTGCAAATGAGTGTTTGGGTAAACCTTCCTCCCAAACCTTGGTTTTAAAAGCCTTTTTTCTCAAATCAAGACAAAACTCCTCTCACATACATAAATCATAAAAATTATTTTTAAAAACTATTCCAAACAAGCACGTATGGTAAAAAGACTGTCTCTTTTTTGTCTTTACCGGAGCTTGTTGTTGTTGTACAATCTAACATAGTACAAGAAATTTTAGCTCACAAACATGTGCCTAATGTGCCAATTTACACATCCACACATATAAGCACAAATCTAAACATAACGTTACTTGTATAAAGAATGAGCATTTCTGTGTCATTAGTTTCAATGGTCTTTGTATGGGCTGCTAATGTGAATTTATTAGAATGCTTATTTTAATTTTTTTTCAAGGAATGATTTATTTATTTATTTATTTTGGCCAAAAGTGATGATATTTTTATTGGATGCATGTTTCTTACATAAATAAAAAAATATGCAGCCTCAAATCTCAACGAATTTTTTTTATGAAAGTCAATATTGTTAAACAAACAGGTAAAATGATTATATATTAAAAGGGTTAGGTTACATATAAGAGACAAAAAAGTAGCCAACCTAAGTGAGTCGAAAAGCCCAAACAAAAGCAAAGGAAACAATCTTACAAGAACAAGCAAACCATAAAAGAAAAGAAAAACAAAGTATGGCTACAAAACACATACGCCATGAAGTAGATGAGACATAACCCCCAAGAGAAACCACTAATACAGATGAAGTAGGCAAGAACCAAGCGTAAACCAACAAGCAGTTGTTACAGCACATCTCCTAGAAGACATAAGCCACCTAGGCGAACCAACGAGGTTAATGCTTCACATAGGAAGGGAAGAAGAATGGCAGAAAAATTCACCAATCAACACTAGAAAGAAAGAAGTCTATTGGTAGCACACAGTGATAAAGGAGAAGCACGGAGGTTCTTGCCTCGTTGAAGCATAAAGAGACAAGAGGTGCTAGTAATGAATAGATCATGACATTGGACTCAAGAACCTGTAAATATCATAAACCACACGCAAGGAAAGAAGCTAAAGGTGAATTTATAGTCCTTAGCCACAATATCACCCCAACTATAGTGGCCCCTCATCAAAATCATTAAGGCTTTCAGTAGGTTTTCTTGAAAGATAACCCACCCAAACCTAAAACCAATGTTCTCCAGAGACATTAGTCCAGTTGAAGACACTAACTTCCTCCTTGCTTTCTAGTTGTTTAATACCTTTTCTAATAAACAAATCAACCACCAAAAGGTGGGACAGGGAGAGAGTGCTATCTCTCTTAATGCTCTCATTCTACTATGTGTTTCTGCATTAGGACCTTGTTCTATCAATTCATGATCTCACTACTCCACCTTTCCATCTTTCTAGGATTCACCATGCTATTTTGTTTGTTGAGTTCTACCAAAGCTTACCCAAATCATGAAGCTTCCTTCTTGTGGTATGTCAAGGTTATCTTACTGATATGACCATTATCTTTTTGCTCAAGTTCTTTACTTATGTTCTATTCATGCTTTGAAACTACAATCTCTCATCTTCATTCATTAGGAGCTTCGTGAAGCCGTCACAATTGTCCAACAATATCATCACTACTTTGTGATCTTCTTTGATCACCCACGAGATAGGATCTTCATCTTACATAGAGGCATTTGGAAATTACAAGGCCTTTTATGTATCTTTTCTTCATGGGTTCCTCATTTTTCGATCACTTATATTGATATCTATTATGCCACTATTTGGATTGAAGTTCATGGCCTTTCCTTAAGTATTACAATGAACATGTTGTAATAAGGGGGAGCTTTAGGTCTCTCTGTTGGTAACCCTTACTACCATTAGACTTCTTCTATTCCATTGTTGGTTAGTGGAGTTATTTGCCATTCCTTCTTCTCTTCCTACAGGAAGCATTGAACCTCTTTGGTTTGCCTGGGTGGCCTATGTTCTCTAGGAGACGTGTTGCAACACCCGATTGTTGGTTTGTGTTGGGTTATTGTTGGTATCATATGTGTTGGTATTTTCGCATAGGGGCTGTTTTTCCTTTGCTGCATGGCATCTGTGCCTTGTAGCCACACTCTATTTCCCTTTATTTCATTTCTTTGCTTGTTCATTGTAGTGTCTAAAGTCTGCATTTTTGGTCATTTGGAGATAAAGTTATCTAAAGCAAGTGATGCTACTTTACACTTGTATGGGAACCTCACAAAAAGTTGAAGCATTATGATGATAGGTATCACCAATATTCTCAGGTTGTGACACATAACGCTAGTAGACATCACCATCAAGCAAAGCCTTTTGTGAAATAACATTGGTAATCAAGCCTAACTTTGGTCGCTTGATTAATAGAAAGATATATCCCAGAGTGATAATCAAATTTGACACTAATTAAATGAGGCCCCATAATAGAAACCAAAACTTGAGATTGAAATTTGGACGCTACTTTACAATGCCGAGCAACATGGCTAATGCCCAAGCAGGAAGAGCATACCCGTCCCACTTGTTCCATGACTAGCAACATTGGTTTACATTGACCATCAAGAAGAGGAAAATAATAAAGATTAATGGCTCTTGGATGATGATTTGAAAGGAGGACACAAATACGCAAACCATCACTAGATGAACTACACCAAGAATCATAGGAAATGAAGATTCCAAAACACCCTCCAATATAATGTGTTGTCTCCTCAGTAAAATAGTTCAATGATAAGCCAAGAACTTGAATCTAAATATAAGGAGGATGAGCATTTAGAATACAAGGAGGACTTGTCTTGCATTGAGTTAATGCAAGGAAATATCCTTGTAACATCAAGTCACCATGTAAGATCATATACTTTAAATCCTCCTCATATTGAAAATAAAGAAGAAATGAGCAATCAATTTGCTGCACCACAAATACCTGGCCTTGCAGCTTCCAATAAATGTTGATCAATAATTGCAATTTTGAAATATGCATTTTGCGATCATCAACCACATTAGTAAAAGCAAAGTGCCTCCTATTAAATGATAAAATGGTTAGTGCTTGATTGAAAGTTATGAGGCATCTTTGAGGCACAACTAGAATATAACAATGTATTACCAAGACAACACTAAAATAAGGAAGACAAGCTTCCCCCAACTAACAGATTCCAAATAAAAGCTAGATCAACACAAGAGAGGATCCAATATCGATACAGCGAATGAGCAGGAAATCATAATGAAGCTGGAAGTTACTAATGGGAATAGAGAGAATGAGTAGAAGGTGATGATAAGGCTGAGATCAATAGTGGAAGAGGTAACAATGGTGATGGGTTAGAGAGATAGAAGCCCTCCCCGAGTTGGTTCCCCCATATCCGTTGATTTTAGGCGGTGACCACCTTCGACATCTACTGAAACATAAATTAGCACAGCTAGCATAGTAAGAAGACAGGAAAAGACTTTGATTTGTCATATCAGTAGGGCGATAACAAGGGTTTGGAGAGATCTCCCATCCATAAACAAAGAATGTAAAAGGAAGAAAGCGAGAACGGAAAAAACCTAGAAGTCACAAATATGAAGGCCGCAAGCATGCCAAGTTCAAGATTGAAGATGGAAGAAGAACAAAACCATCAAGAGACAACGAATGGCAGCAAGGGTTACTAACAAAGAGACCTAAAGCTCCCTCATCTCAACGAACGGTTAACAACATTGAAAGGGTCGGATCTTCGATAGTTTTTTTCTTAATAAGTTGGGTTCCTAATTCCGATACTCACTTAGGTGGGTAATATTACGTCTATTTATAGATCACATTCGAATGATGTTGTCACTTTTTATGTTTTTTCAATATAGGTTATACAATATTCTTTATATAATTTTGTTTATAAGATACAATCTATTGATTACAAATTTAGATGAAACATTAACAATCGTTGGGTCTTAAATGTAAAACCTAATTTATAATAAATTTTGGTAATAAATGTATAACAGTTTTTCATTTTATATTTTATATTTATTATTTTTTTCAAACTAATTTGTACATTTAACTTATAAATTTATAGATAATCTAACCTTTCAAAGTCACATATGTTATAGAAGGAAAAAAAAAGGTCACATATATTATAATTAAATAATTTATCTCGCTTTCTTAATCTACTTAAAGTAAATTAAGTGTTAGAGGAGTAATAACTTTTTTAAAATATCCTTACCTCTTTCACTCTAAGCTTGAATAATGACTTTTTGATTAATGGTGATTTTGAAAAACTGAAATTTTTTTTAACAATAAACTAATTTCTCAATTTAAAAATTTAGTCAGTAAGCCATTTAAAAGGACATTTCATTTGCCCTTAATTTTTTTTATTTTCTGTTCTATTTATGCTAATATTGACTAAGCAAAATACCTATTAGGCCACTTCTCTTTGATTTCTGCTAATTTCTTTTTTCTTTTTGTTTTTCAAGGTCAAACGATCTTTTTATCTGATGAAAAATTTATCCTTTTAAAATTTAAGGAACAAAAGGTTTTTGTCCCTCCCATCTAGGATTTGAGCATGTGTTCTTATCCTTGCACAGGTGAGGCAGCTTACCACTTTAATTGATAACTTATTGGTTTGCATCATATATTTTGTCCCACATTGGATTTGTGTTGTTAGAGAAATCTACGAACATTACATACATTTCATCTCCCTCTTTTGAGTTATGAGGCTATCTCTTTCACCCAAGCAAAGAAAGATATAGGCTTGTTTGTTTCTATTTTTTGTTTTTTAGTTTCCAATACAGTTTTATAAAATTGTTTTTGAAAACAAGTTCCTAATAAAAAAATCAATTTGAATAGATTTTAAAAAAAATATATGTTTTTAAGGTGACTTGGCAAAAGTCGTCACTGATGGCAATGTGATGGCAGTCATTGCCAGTAGTGTGGCATTGATAGTGAACAAGTGATGATCTCAAAAAAAAATAGAAAAAGAAAAAGAAAACACCTAAAAACATTTTTTTTAGTTTTAAACAATTTTTTGTTGCAAACAAGTGTTTTTTTTAAAAAAACAAATTGTGTTTTCCATTCCAACTGGAATTTGGAAAAACAACAAACAAAGGAAAAATTTTCCTTAAATCCAAAAATATTTGAGGATAAGAGAAAAATGATTTCAGATAAACTAGTTAGGGAATTGTTAGGAGTTAGGATACACTTAACATAAGTGTTATTAGGGCAAAAAATTTATTTTTAGCTTATTTTTATAAGGTTAAATTATACATTTAGTTCTTTATATTTACGTTAAGTTTCATTTTAATCCTTTAAGTTTAAAAAATATTTTTTTAGTCTTTTAAATTTAACAGCATTAATCTCACCTAATGAAAAATGTCAACTCATAAAGTCATATTATTTTAATCCAAGAGGCTTTCTATATATCAACTCAATTTATTTAATAAAGGGAAATTTACAATGAGGTTCCAAATAAGGGACTTTACGTCAAATAGTTCCCGTAAAATCGCGTATTTACAGTTAGGTCCCAAGGTTGTAAATTTCCACTGCTGGGGATATAAATTACAACCTCACTCCAACAGCGCAATTAATAACTCTGGGGTTGTTAATTGGGACTTGACAGTAATAAATTCCTAAAACTTAGGACCTGACTGTAAATACGTGATTTCACGGGACCTATTTAACGTAAAGTCCCTTATTTAGAACCTCATTGTAAATTTCCCTTTAATAAATTCATATTCATATTTTTAATAATAATAATAATTTTTAAACAAATGCTCTCCCTTTCCCATCAAAAGCCCTACTCTTGTTGTCCCAATGCCTTCTACCTCCATGGATATAATGAAATAAGAAGACGCCGTACCTCCTCCATACATGAAATTAGTTCATTCTCAAATGGAGCAAATACACACACACACACACACTACATATATAATTTGCTTTTGTATTGGCGAGCTCGACGATGGCATCTAACAAAATGGTTAGTTCTCAAAATCTATCATATAGAAATGGAATTGGAATTGAATTCTATGCTTTTAGCATGTTTGGTACAAATCTAGAAACATGGAATTAGCTAATTCCATCAAATTCGATGGAAATCATTCCCATCATACAACCCATGGAATTCTGAACAATAACATGGAATTTGATTTTTGCCCCTCCCCTCTCCTTTTGCCAAACTGCGCCATCCCTATGTTCCTTGTTGCATCGTCGCCGGCAACCCTATCACTACCTCGTCTTCCACCTTTATTGCTAGCAATCCTACTGTTAATGGAATCAAAGACCCATTCTCCCTCTCACTTTAGACCCTCACTTCATCGACTATGGTGACGCACTATGATGGCCCTCCTCCAGCAATAACGATGATGGTTCTTCTCCCCCATCGACAGCAGCAGCCACCAAAACGACAATGTAAGGGGGCTGCCAACGAAAGTGGCTGTATTTCTTATCCAGATCTTCTTCTCCGCCTTCCACTCCTCTAAGTCTTCAATTTTTCATATGATTTAAGAAATGAGAGATTTTTCTGGGTTTGATTTGTTATGACTAAGTTTATTGGATCATTATTACTTTTTCAGGCGAAAGTGACAGTAGTCTAGATAGTTGGTGGTGGGCTGGTGGCTAGATACAAGGTAGTTGGGTTTAATAGATTTTTTTTTCACGAAGAAGGGTCACTGCTATAAAGATAATTAAAAAGCATTTTAGACTTTATACATAAAAATCAAACCTCATTTATAAAATATACCAAATATACTTACAAACCTCGTATCCATATTTACATTCATTTCTATTTCCATCTCTATCAAAATATTTACATTCATTTCTATTTTCATCTCTATCAAAATCAATTCTTTGTACTAAACGGGCCATAAAATAATTGCTTTTTTTAAGTGATTATTGAGAATAAACCCCCACAACAACCTCTTATTCATCTCTTAATGAAAGCCAATGAAAATTCAGAGAGGAGAAAGGCTCCGGCCGAATGGTTTTCAATGGGGAAGGGAGAGCAAAATGGAAATTAATTAAAATATTATATTATTAGTATTGTTATAAATAAAATATGAGTTTGTTAAAAAATGAGACAATTTCAGCCAGGGACCATGCAAGGGAATTTATTTAAAATTGGCCTCAAAACTATCTGAAACACCAATTCAATCCCAAAGACCAATTTAAAATTAATTTTACTGGTGAAATGACCAAATTGTCTTTATTTTTTTAATTAAATAATAAAATAATAATTTACTACCACCATTGGTGGAGCCCATGCCGGACGCCAGAGCTCCATCGCTAGAGCCTGCACCCGAAGCCTCAACGGTGACAGGCTGAATAAGAGGAAGCCCAGCCCCTCTTTGACACACACACACACATTAATATATGTATATTAAACTTGATTCCATACCCACTTACATTCTGATGAACAAGTGTGTTACACATCATGAACATGTAAAAAGGCCCCGTGAACAAGTCCAATTCTTTTATTAACAAGATAAATTAATTTAAATAATAATAATACTAATAATAATGATAAAAGCAATTGTCGTACATCCTATTTGGTTAATATATTCAATACAATATATATATATATATAATAACAAGTCTTTGTGAACCATGAACAAGGGAATATGACATATGAACAAGTTAAATAGGGTGGTGAACATATGGAAAATTCTTATGACGGGTACACTCATGCTTCTTTATTAACAAGTCCTTGTGAACCATGAATAAGTGATTACGACATCTAAGCAAGTTAAACACAGTGATGAACAAGTGAAAAATTCTTATGACGGGTGCACTCATGCTTCTTTACTAACAAGTCATTGTGAACCATGAACAAGTGATTACGACATCTAAACAAGTTAAACACAGTGGTGAACAAGTGAAAAATTCTTATGACGGGTGCACTCATGCTTCTTTACTAACAAGTCCTTGTGAACCATGAACAAGTTAATACGACATATGAACAAGTTAAACAGGGTGGTGAACCTGTGAAAAATTCTTAGGACGGGTGCACTCATGCTTCTTTACTAACAAGTCCTTGTGAACCATGCATGAACAAGTTAATACGACATATGAACAAGTTAAACAGGGTGATGAACATGTGGAAACTTCTTCCGACGGGTGTACTCATGCTTCTTTCCT
>JBAGKO010007186.1:0-11819 GCA_037177275.1 Acacia concinna | reverse complement strand
CTCAATTACATTTTGTAGGTTGATCCCAACTACAAAAAAAAAAAAAAACACTCCCAGCATGCTCAGGCTTCTAGACAGAACATACAACAATTTAGGAAACTAAAATGCAGCAATATTTGAGAAGTCACCAATGACATTGAGCTCATCATACAAGCATGTAAAGCAAGAGAAAATAGTAGCACAATAGGTACAATAGTTTCAGCCAAGAAACAATGCCATGCAATTCAAAAAATTTCAAAACCAAATGCCATATGGACTCCAAGATTTGGTATGATAAATCTAGCTTAACGAGATTTTCCACTAGAAACAAGAAATATTGATATATAAAAAAAGTACCTATAAAAGAGCAAAATTCCTGTATTAAACTTCAAAAAGTGTCTAGTTGATAAACCAAACAAAAACACTTAAGAAACTAGAAAAAGGAAAGGCAATATACAAAACTATTCTTATGCTATCTCAAACTCATATTTGTTGCACTCAAATGACTTTATCCATTCATTCAAAATAAAACAATATTATATAATACCATACCATTCGAAGTAAGGAGCTAGATGAGAATCAAGGATTGTAACATCGAGCAAAAAAATCACATAAAGCACAGGCATATTATTACAAATCATACTCAGATTTCCAATTCATACCAAAACAGAGGAGAAAACAAGAATCATTTCCAAATCTAGCTATCCAATCTTATATTACAAATCGAAGAATCATAACCGAAGGAAAAACAGAACCACATCAGAGAGCACAAGGAACACAATGCACCTGAAATCGCTAAAGAGAAACATATCACCAAGACGAGAACCAGATCTAAACTCCTAAAGCTCAAACCCCCACCTTTTCAGGACAACAAAGCCACACAGTAGCAAACCGACGTTTTCATCGAGAGAAGAAGAAGTTGACGCAAGAGTAGTGAGGTCGCAAGAAGAAGGAAACCACCGGTGCCGCCGTTAAGACTGACGGTGAAGCGCGGCATGGTGAGGTTTTTGGATGGAAGGGGTTAAAGATGCCGCGAGATGAGAAGAATGGCAGTGGAGGAGATCAACCTGAAGCAGTGAGTCCTATAGCAGTGAAGAACAACAGCCATTATCCTCAATCGCCGTGAAGAATAAGTGAGCCATTGTGAACAATGGAGTTTTTCGCCAGAGAAAGAGAGAACCCGAGAGGAGACTGTTGTCACGAGAAAGAGAGAGGAGTGTGTCATGGGTGAGGAGAGAGAATAGGTGAGCAATGGTAATAAGCCATAAGATAAAAGCCAGATAAGCTACAATTATTGGCTTCCCACTTTGAAGCTGCTTTTGAGAGTTTTAGCTTTAAAATGCTTCAAACACCCAAACACCCCAAAAGACAAAAGTGGCTTCACTTATTAAAGTGAAGCTCAAAAAGCCAGAAAAGCTGCCCATCCAAATAGCCACTTAAAATACGAGTTTGGATTAGCTTTTTTTTTCTCGAACTTCTAATCTTAAAGTGACTTCTAAAAATAAGTTGAATGAAGAGGCTTTTGAAAAAAAAAAGTAATTTATAATAACGTCAATCCAAATATAACAATATACTACCATATGACTTTTTAAAAAATCGCATTAAAAAAAAGTCACTTCTCACGCATGCTAATCCAAATGACCTAAAACATAAATCCACTATGTTTTCACTATAATTTTGAAGACCAACCCAACAAAATTTTATACTCTACCTCTTGGCAACAACAAATTTAAAATCAAATGAGTAATTATTTGACCAAATTAAAGTGGTTCCCAATAACAATAAAAAATTTAATTTTAATTTTTGCCTATTCAATTGATTTTTTTATTTGAATAAAGGGGCTAGTACTAAGGGTTCAAAATTATAAGTGAGATTAAACCTGCAATTTTCTACTTATAGTAGAACATCCATACCATTAAGGTACAATGGGTGTGTTTGGAATAACGATAGGATAAGTAACTTATTTATAATCAGACTTATGAATAAGTCAGATTATGTAATGTGATTATTGATTGACGGTAGCATAAGTAACTTATTTAAAAGTAAAATGTGTTTGGTTGATATGTTAAAAAGTAACTTATTGTGGCAAATGACTTAAAGGGATATTAATATTAGGGAATATATTATATATTGTAAAGTTTAAAAATCATACCTAAAAAAAAGAAAATTAATCTTAACATAAGTTAAGAATAAAAGTTAAAAATGTATAATTAATAACAAGGTTAAATGATTAAAAATGCATATAAATTATAAAGTAAAGAAATGTCAAATTTCTTATGAAATAACATTACATTACTAATTGTATCACATAAACCGTACAATTTGGCCTCTAATTCATCACAAACATGATTCATTCGTCTTGATGATTGCTTAGAATAGTGTGAGGAGGACGACGCTTGTACTTCTGTATTAGCTACAACAAGATTCTCACTTTTTCTCGACTGAGTCTAGTTATCACATACTTGATATGAGTTCCATCTATTGCACCAATTGCATCCTTGAAGTATGGGTAATATTGAGGATCGTCTTTTATTTTGGTGTGACAACCACAAATTTGGGGATAACATGGTGTGATATTTTCCCTTGTCAGACTCAAGCGAGCTTGTAATACTGTGTGTAATTGCCTACTCAAAATTTCCCTTGAATGTTGAAATAATTCATGTATCACCCTATTACTTACTCCGTGTCCAACAGTGAGTAAAAACATGGCCACCATTTCTTCAACCCAACGCTCTTAGAATTTTGTAACCCATGTTGAACCAATTTCCCGCACAAGCTATAGAAAACATGTTTTTCCACTTTAAACATGTCATGACATCGTGTTCCATGGGTAGCCAATATTTCTTGCTCCTATGCATAACCTGTTTTCTTACTAGTCTTATGAGTTTCTTTGCACAGATAAGGGATCAGATACTGACAAAGTATGGCGATTATAGTTTCATACTGTGTTAACTCTTCTTCTAAAAGCATTTCTATCGTGCCCTCATCATCTTCCTCCATCCCCTCTAACTATTTTTTATTGTTCTAATTCTCTCCTCAAGTAGACCTGTTGGTATAGTTCAATAGAATTGTAAGAAGCATAAAAAAATGTAACATCTAAACAAACATAAAAGATAGTGCACATGTTAATACGTCATATGTCACATAAGTGTAAACAAAGAGTAAATATAGTCCACAGTTCATTACGTCATAAGTTACCTAAATCTAAGTCATCCACACTAAGCACCAAAAAGTTAAACCACATGTCATCATGTCACACCAAAAAGCAACACTAGATATCAACCATGAACCGCAATCATTTTATCAAGAAGTGTAGATTCTGTTTTTTAGTTGAAGCAAATGTTTTCCGAGCAGTCTTGTCTTGAAGAAGCTTCATGCGTCGAACGCCGAAGTCCTCATCCTCTTGTACTTCTAGGAGAGAAAAAAGATCTTCCATAACCTAGTCAACGCTTGTATCAAATTTTTCCTTCAACGAGTTAGCTTTATCTTTAGAGGTATTAGCTATCACACTGACTGTATCAGCTATTTGTTTTGAAGCTGAAATTTTCTTCCTTTTCTTATTAACTATTATGTCCCTTTTCTTCCTCTTACTCTAGCTTCCTGATCTACTTGCAACTACAGGTGGAGTGACATTTGATAATTCTACCCCAGTTATGTCATTTGTCAATTGTGTAATAGCTGTAGGGTTAGCTCCAAAAAGCTTTCTTTGTTGTCCCCTGATCCTTTTTCTTCATCTATCATGGGTCAATAGACATCGTCAAGATCTTCCATCTGTGTCGTAGGCAGTCAGTATGATGGCGTATAACCTTGCTTGCCGGTTGTTATCACATCCTTGAAAATTTGTCTTAGTTCATGTTCATGCTGTAGCCTGCATGCATACAGCAAAATTTACATTTAACTTAGCTTCACATAATTTATTACTGACGTCATATGAAACTTATAATTAAGAATAATCAAGAATAATGAACCTGTATTTTTTGTGTCTACCACTCATTCAATGCAGATATGGTTTTTGTGTCAGGGTCCCAACTCACACCAATCTCTTTATTTAAATCATCCCAAGCCTTCAATTCTTTCTTCAATACGTCTAACCTATGTCTAAATTGTTTCTAACCATAACTTTCCCCCGTCTTCGCTTAAAAGGTGGAAACAATATTCTTACAATCTTTCTTTGTAAAATATTACCACGATGGTCTTTTTTATATATTTGGTCAATACATGCATTGATTAGAACCTCAGTAAGGTTTTCATCCCATATTGCTCTACTTTAATCGGGGTCCATAATTCACAAGATGATAGGAAAACACTACCATTTACACACCAGCATTTATGTAAGGAATATAAATTGAAGACAAAAATTACAACAACAAAAAAACAACAAGTGAACAAATATATAAAAAAAGATAGCACAAATAGTAAAAGTAAATTCACAAGAGTGCTTTGATAAGAACATGAGAACCTTCTTTTATTCCTTGTTTAGGGCCCAAACTTTGACTTAAAATAGCATAGATAATAAATTTTTTGACAACACTCCTTTCATCCCTATTCATAAAATCTATCCAATTTACTAATTGGATGCCCTTTTATTTTTTAAATAAGCTTCTCCTTGAATATACCGAACTAAAATACATTTTTTTAAACAAAGGTTTCATATTTTGCCAAAAACAAAGTGCAATTAGAGCAAATTATAAGGGATAAGGTATTTTGCCCTTATATTTATTTACTCTAATACAAATGCCATAGATTTAAATAATAAAAAAAAAACAGGTACCGCCAATTGTGGTCAGTTTTCTCACTCAAAAGCATGAACCAATCAAATAGTCTAAGTCACGCCCTTATATAACTTGATAACTATATAAAAGCCACTGCCCATGGCACATATCACTTAAACATATTACATATATATGGTACATTTTAATTAGCTTAGTGAATCAACTAACTAGAATGTGTCCATGGCTACATGCATTGGTTTCAAAGAGGTGAAGTTCTATACTGTCAAGCCATGCCACTCACTGTCCCTGTGATCAAGGATCTGTAAAAGGATTGTCTTGATGCAATATGTTTAACTCATGCAGAATAGCAGAACAAATGAAAAAACAGAAGTCAATGACTTTCTCTAACTCAGTAACATGAATAAGTGATGCCAAATCCATAATTTTTCATTCGCATAAACAAAAAACCCACATTTGAACTTGAATATCATGAATCAGGACAAAGAATCAACACTTAGAAACAAGTAAAGGCACATATCGCAATAATAATGTAATCTTACCACAAAGCCCATGACATATTTCGGATGCTATGAAGAGAGATACATCAAACTTCAAAACAATAGTAAGATCAACATTAAAAGAAGACACAAAATTGTTGGCAATGAGCTCAGTAAAGTAATTCAATCCAGACAAGAATAGCATAACCAAATAGCGTTGTTTATCCATCGGCAATCAACCACAACATCAGGAGAAAAATAAGGAACTTTGCACGCAATATAAATTAGATTCCAAACCAATTCCAAACATTAAGAGATCATTTAATCATCAAAGAAGAATTGAACCGAGAATTGAGAGACACAAAACAACTTATAAAACGTTTGCAACTGAGACAGCAAAGAGAGGGAGACGCCAAAATGAACTTACGTTTTGTCTGAAGCTTCAACTACATTCAGATTCAGGAGAGCCAACGCAAGCCTCGTTTTAGAAAAAGGCACACCCAAAATAGAGGAGAGAGCAATGCAAATTGCAAGCTTAGGGTGAAGATCTAACACCCACAAACTTTTAGCTTACAATGGAGAGGTAACACTGACAAACTTGAGCTTACTTATTGAGATCTAATGCCGACAAACTGTAGCTCACGGTGGAAATCCAATACCTAGAAACTTAGTGTTCTGTAGATCGACCTCCACTTTCGTTTGCATGTGTAGCTCTGTGGCCCACCACTCTCCAATAGCCTCCGCCGAACTTGAACACTTGATCCACCAAGTGGATGCCAGACCACCATGGAGGATGGTGGCTCTTTCTTTTTTGCACGACGGAAAGAGATGAGAACTCTACACGTGATGCTCGCTTGAGGGTCGAGGTTTAGAGTTGAGAGTGAAAACTTGAAGAGTTGATCAAGTAGATGTCACACCATGGTGGAGGAAGGCGTTTCCCACGGCGGCTCTTCCCTTCTCGCACAACGGACAGCGGTGACCACTCTTGTCGTGATGCTCGCTTGAGGGTCCAAGCAAAGGTAAGAGTGAAATGAGGTTGGTGGCTTTTTTAAATCCCTATTGACGGATATAAGACAATCGATATAAGCTTCACTGTCTTGCTTATAATAATCAGTGTCTTATTCCAGATAAATCGATATCCTTATTTTCTTTCCAAACACTCAAAATAACCTTTTCAAACCTAACGTTCGATTTTAGTCTCAAAACGTTCATTTGTCAATAGCTAACGTCATACCAAACACCCTTAAGATCATTGGTCAATTGGAATTTTTCCTTAAAATACAACTTAAAGGCTAAATAACAAGATATAGAAGACAAATAAGACAAATCATGCCTCAATAAATAATACAAGTCATCCCACATTTTCTTTCCGCCCTACCTTTCTGAATGTGATTTCTCTCTCTCTTGCTCTATGCTTCACCTGTTTAATTTTTTTTAATTTTTATTGTCCATGTTATTCTTGCAAAATAAATACTACTAATTAAATATTATAGAAATAAAAAGGGAAAATTTTGATTAGGTTCTAGCTAACGAAAAATACGATCAAACGATCCCGTAAAATTACGTATTTGCAATGAAGTCCCACAGAACTTTTTTGCAATTTATTCCATATGGGAAATTACTCTATTACCCTTAATGAATTGAAACTTGCATGAGTAGGCACTTGTAATTTCATTTGCAATTTATTTTTCTCTTCCTAAATGACTCATTGACTTTCTTGCATCATTTCATCTGAGGCTTCTCTCTCCCTCTCTCTCTTGTGTCTTACAAGGAAAACAAACAAAGGAAACCCATTTGAGCCCTCTCTCTCTCTCTCTATCTCTTGATGTATCTCTCTCAACGTCTAGTTGAGCAACCTCTCTCTCTCTCTCTATATTGGTCTATCTCTCTTGCTCTATGTCTCTCTCGGCATCTCGCGAGGGTAACCATTCTCCCTCCATCAATGTATAGTATGCCTCAGCACCCTTATAAGAAGCCTTTGATTGAGCATCCATAGGCAATCAATACCCTTGTTCTCTGAGAATTTACATCAAACAACTGTGTCCGGGTCAGTCTCCATTAGTCAGGCACATATCCAAGGAAAAACCATGTATGAATCCTCTATACGGCCATGTATTTCCCTTAACGCTTTCTCTTTTCCCCTGTATGTTTGAGTATAATTTAGACATACCACATAATCTCTATACATGTCAGTCATAAGCTTGTTTGCACACTTGTCTATGTTCCCTCTCAAACTATCTACCGTGATTGGTGATGTTAATTTTGATTTCTTTGAGTGAGATACAACTAAATGAACCTATGCATGATGTATGTACCACCTTTTAATGTTCTTATCATTAGGAATTCTGTATCTTTCCTTTCTCCCATAAAGTATGCTCCCATATACCATGGACAACTATCAATCATACGTCTCACAATGATCTTTTCCTTATTGTTTTTGACAAACTTATATGTAGACATTTGGGCAATGATGTACATGTATAATGTTTGTAGAAGGGCATCCTCATTGAAAAAAACTTGTCCCTCCCTGATTATCAAATCCTTCCACCTTGTTGAGTTCAATTCAGGTCTTCCAATAAGCATCCTTTCGACATTGCATGCCAAAGTAGGTGAATCTTCATTGCACGTATTGTCTGAAATTCCATCCTAACATTCTGACAAGTTATCTAACCTGCATAACAATTACAAATACAATATGTTAGTACTGACAATTACACAGCCCCTTTTTGACATGTTACTTTCTTCAATAAATTAAAACTTACTCACATTGTTCATCTTTTGGATCATCCCTTGATGCCGCTAAATTCCAGTTTCTCCTTCATCTACATATACATGCCACTCTCTCTGTTGAAATTGATTAAATGTTCAACTCCTTTATCATCTATAAGTGCCACACATGTAGTTGTATGAAGTGTCGTTGTGAACTTCGTACGAACTTTATCACTATCTTTTCCTACTATTGAAGATATCATTGTTTTCAACTCTTCATGACTTGTGCCTTCCTTAATTATTTGGTATCTCATCGTACCCCCAACATATGTTGTATCATCACCTACACTAACTACAAACCTCCCCCAAATATGAATTAAATATAACGGATTCTTCTTAGATGTGCTAACCATGACCATTGTCAACCTGCAAAATAAAATTGTCATTAACAACTTTATGTGCTCATAGTGACAACTATCTTAGCATCTATTAATAACTTTTTTTAACTCAGTACATCAGATGTTCCAACAACACAACTTTCATCCCATGACGATTAATGCCAACTACTTATGCGAAAAAGGCCTATAAATTAGTCAAAAACATTTCAAATTTTAGCAACTGATTCCCAAACAACAATAAATCACAATTACAACATTTAACTATCATCTACAGTTGTCATTAAAAACTTTTTCATAGATGTTGACTACTATTGGTGCACCTATTAACAATACATTTTTTACTTCACACACCAAGTGTCGAAATTACTACTTTTTACATCATCTTCATCTTTGTCCTTTCTATGTAGAAACAGAGCAAGAAGAACCCCAAAATATAGCATACACTTTTTCCACGTGTAAAGCCTGACCAAATGTATGCAAATAAAGGCTATCATTTCAATACCCACACACACATCCTTCATAGTTTACAAAGATAAAAGAGGACAATAAAGGTGATCACTTTAATACCCACAAAACCACCCCCATAAACATTCAACCTACAAAGGATATAGCTTTTTTAGGGAAAAACATATTTGATGCTGAACCTTCTTAAAATGATCATATGCTAAAAAGAAAACATAAACCAAATGGAATAATTAAGATTAAAGGTAGGTGAATAGTGCCGTGGGAGTTTCAATAACTCTTCTCAGCATAATCCCCTTTCAGCGTGTGAATCCAATTGTGTTTGTATCTCCTTTTTGTCTTTTACATAATCAATATGGGCATTATGGACTTTTGACATATGAAATTAATTGCAAAAAAGATGTGGATCAACATCTACCATAATATCTTTACCAATCCATCAAACTTTAGTAGGAATATTATTATTAATTTTATTTTATAATATAACGAAATTTATGAAAGTACGATAATATCTTTATTTAGCCTTAAACTTGTCACCCTATCTTCTTTGCAACCAGTCGTTCCAATATTTGAGCATTTGATATTATTTCTGAATTTTATTATTTTATCTAACTTATTATATGATGGATTAATTGTGCAAAAAATGTAGGAAATCCTATATTTGCATTGGAAAACAAAAAATATTTTATATGTGATGATATTTGGTATAGATATATAATCATATCTAATCAAATATAATCATAATATCTTATGTTTATATTTTTAAGATAGATACGATATAAGTAAAAATTAAATTATCAATGATATTTAAATAAGAAAGGTTGATATTTCATATACGTAAAATTTTAACATTTTTCAAAAATATTAAAAAATTAATAAAAAAATATATTTGTTATTTCACAGATAATAGGATGCATGAATGAGATTCTCAAAGATTGTTTACCAAATTAAAAGAAGAATTAACAGAAAAATTAAAAAGAAAACGAAGATTGTAAATCGTACTCTACATGATGGAGAATTTCATGTTGACATAAAAGAAGAAAATATTAGAAAGAAGGTAAGAGATAAGCGATGGCTGTTGTCAGCAAAGATCGAAGATCAAAGAGGAAAAAAGAATATGAGTAATTAAAGACGGAGAAGGCGATCGAGATAGGTTGAAGACGAGTATGAAAAAGTGAGAGAGATCAAACGATAATACAAAGAATAAGATGAGGGTACTTTGGTATACAAATTATTATAAACATAGACAAATTTGTCGCAACATTTTTCAATCCCTGCATTGCTTCATTAATACTAGGGGTAGGGTGGTTTTGCATCAATTTCATTTTTGTGGAATTCCCAATGTTTAGGTATCTCCTATCTCTCATACTAAATAATATAATTTGCTTAATCTCTGATCTAATCCCAATCCATACCCCCAATACTTTATACCAAACAAGACCTGAAAATCTTGTGTATGAAAAAGCAATTACTAAATCTAATCAGTTACAAAACTGCTAACAAGAATGCCAATGAATCCCTCCTCTTCTCTTCTTCTTTTTGATAATATCATCTTCTCTTCTTTTATTTTGCTCAATTGAATATTGTTTTAGAACGACTTGTTTTTCATTTCTAGTGCCCACTCTAAACTTTAATATAAGACATATTTATAGAGTTAATCTTAATCATAAATAAAATATTTAGTTATTACATTTGTGAATTACTTTCTAATTTACCTATTCCTTAACAAAAATAAGGAGGGGAGGGAATATGAGAATTAAAGAAGATGATTAGTATGTTTTATAACACATGTAATTAACTTAAATAACTTATTTAACCTAATAAAATTTTAAATATTTTTTCTATATAATTAAATTAAATAAATATATGGGAAAATTGTGTTTTGGTCCCGACCAACAGAATGTACAACAAAACGATATCATGAAATCGCGTAATTGTAAAAAAGTCCCGTGAGACTTTTCTGCAATTAATTGCAGAATGAAAAATGCTTTTCTCTCTCCTCCATCAGACTGACGCAACTGGCGAGTTAGTCGTTAGCCTCTCTCTCTCTCCCATTGACAACTCTGCGTGTTTCCATTGATAATTTAGCGTGTTACCACTGACAACTATACCTCACTCTCTCTAACAACTTAGAGGTCGTTTGCTTCAACCCCATTGTATGCCTGCAATGGTAATCATTATTACATTACCATAATAAGAGTGTTTGGTTGCCATGGTAATGTTGAATACCAAAAAAGTGGTAATCCTCATTCATACCTCCCCCTATGAATCCTCATTATCATCCTATTGCATGGTTCTAAAAGTCAAATTTACTCTTTAACTTCATTTGTCTTTGTTTCATTTGTTTCATATTACTTGTCATACCACGTCACAACAACCACTAATGTCGCTACCTCCTCTTCAACCACGCTACCATCTCCGCCACCACTTCCTACTTCTTCGCCTCCATTGCCGCCACTGCTGTCGCCGCCACTTCATCCTCCTCCCCTATCGCCATATTTGCTACCACCTCTTATGCCGCCGCCGCCGTCCCCCGACTTCTCCTCCTCCATCGTCACCGCCACCGCCTCCTCCTTCACCGCCGCCACCATTATGGTCAACCACACCTCCTTCTTCTCTACCGTCGCCACCACCTCCTCCTCTTTTACCGTCACCTTATCCTCCGTCGCTGCCGCCACCCCCACCGTGCTTGGCCCCACCTTCTCCTCCTCCATCGTCGCTGCCGCTACCCCCACCGTGGTTGGCCCTCCCCCTCCCCCTCCACCACCATCGCCACCTCCTCCTCCTCCACCGTTACTGCCACCTCTTCCTCCTCCACCACCTTTGCCGCCGCTGCCGCCCTTATTGTTGTCGATCCCACCTCTCCTCCTTCACCGTTGCCGCCACCTCCTCCTCCTCTATCGTCACCACTACCCCATATCGTTGTCAACCCCACCTCCTCTTCCTCCTCCGCCACCATCGCTACCACCCCTACCGTTTCGGCCCCACCTCCTCCACTCCTGCCGCCACCCCTACCGTTGTTGGCTCCTCCTCTTCCACCCTCGCCGCCACCCCTACCGTTG
>JBAGKO010007177.1:0-11819 GCA_037177275.1 Acacia concinna | reverse complement strand
AAAAGATGCCCTTGTAGGATAAATTATTTTAAAATTGTCACAGAAGCTTTTAACTACTGTTTTTTAAAAAACGGACGTCTCATTTAGACGTTATATCTCATTTTTATAGTAGTGCATAATTCTTTTCATGTTCTTTTTCCTGATCATTCCTTCTACTACTGGAATGAGCATGTTCTTCTACTACGTACATTATGAGTATGACCACTTCAACTGGATCGACTCCTACACCTATAACTATGTGAGCTTTCCCTCGTCCTATATTTGCCACCTCCACTTTTAGCGGAAGAATTCTTTCTATGAATCCCTACTTTGCCTCCATTAACCTCCAGATCTTCATTATAAGGATCTGGAGTAATGACCAGTGTGCCTCTGATGCAAAATCTCTTCAGTGAAATGTACCTGCTCAGCACAAGAGGTAATTATGTGCATAAGTTTCTAACCCTCATATGTAAGTAGCCTAGTTAAAGCAGAATGAACGTTAACATAAACACGTTTATAAGGATCGATGAATAAAATTTAAAGAGAGACGGCAGGTAACCGACTCTTACAAATTAACCGTAAGCCATCAGCCCTCACTGAAAAGCCTAGAGAGACCTCTTTTGCAATCCACTCATGTTTGTGCAGTGCAAGCGGGTTCTACGTGTCTAGGTGACACTGACAGGGTATTCTACCAAACTCTCATGAATCAAGAATTCATTATACAGTTTGAAATATAAATTACATGCCTTCTTTGGTCACCAAGAAGAAGTGGATTCACTGAAATACCAACAATCACCAAGAAAATAACATTGCATTTACTGTTTTCCCACTTCCAATTCTGCTTCTACTTCCAATTACACTTCCATCAAATACTCTTCCATTATACCAAACAGGGCATAAAAAAATATCATTATGCCAGAGGTTGAATCATTCTCACAGTTCTGCTAGTACCCATAGTGTTTAAAAAGGACACACAAGAAAGAGGAGACGAAACTAGATACCTTGTGTACACACTGTCATCGGAACAAGAAGCTTCTAAGCTAGTTCTTCAGTTGCTTATTGCTTTGTTCTTGTTCCATTCCTTTTGCAGATTTGTCAACTGAATATTTTGTATAGCAATCTATCTTTCATTAGGATGTATTCTGATAATAACGAATTAGCTAACTAAAGATCTTATCAGTTTTGAAATGTATTTTGTAAATTTTATGTTTGGGGAAAAAAGTTCAGTCTGAATGTTTTACTCAGTGGATTTTACTTTTTGTGCTGAGTAATAGTTGCTTGGTGTTCTTATACAGTGATGGCGCCAATGGCATGGGAGCTAGCTTCCAGATATGAAGAGTTAGACTTGTAGAATATAGATTAAAATAATTAAAAATCCAATATGGATTTGATTCAGCCCTTCATTATTTTTATTTTTTGTTAGGCTATGCATAATTCAGTATGAGCATACACCACATGTTACTAAACTCTCACAAATATTGATTAGTCAGAGGACACAGAAGAAATGAACTTCACACCATAGCTGCTACCTTTGTCAAACTCCTACCATCAGATAACAATTAAGGCATATGAATAGAATTAGGCTCTCTACCATTTCTTTTAAACATTCAGATTGTGAAATTTCTGTTCTAATCATCTTTGTGGATGGCATTATCTAGATAGGTGATGACGATGCCATGTCTTGGCATCTATAAGCAGATGAGCCTCTCAGATATATTTTGATATTTAATTTGGTCAATATGTCTTTTTTGTTGTTTGGTTGGAGCTTTATATAGGTCTCTCAATTGCTTTACACTCTTACTCTAGCAGGGCTGTTTTTAATAGTAGATCAAGTATGTGCTATCATTGGTTAACAGAAATGTCTTTGTCTTGGAAATTGCACAAGTGTTCTTGTAATGTCACTTTTTCGTGTTGTAAATTATAATATTTGTCTTGAAAATGAGAATATGTGTTCTAAAATAGCATTCAAATTCTTGTGAATTCTTAGTGTTGTAAATGGGCCAACCTTTCTTGTCATTCACACCAATAAGTGTGAATGATAGGATGCCACGTCCCCTTTTGGTTTATGCAAGAAGGAGGAGATCCATGGCTCAGGTCAGTTAGAAAGGAAGTTGGTTATTGTGTCTTATCCTCTATTTCAGCACTTATCTTTCACTTTAGTCATTGTTAGTTATGTACTAGACTTTATATATGTCTCTTGTGTCATTGTATGCATTATGAATGATTATGTATGAAAGTTTTACCTAATCTGTCTAGAGATTTCAGATTGTGGCTCACAGAATTCCATATCCTACTTGGAAATGCTGTCATGCATGTTGCAAATAGCATGTGTTCTTGTAAATATTTGTTGTGTTGCAAAGGGCGAAGTTTTATTGTCATGTGTGGTGTAGATTATCTTATATGTGGGAGTAATTCATTCAAAATCATGTGAATTATAGATGGCCCAAGAGTTTTTAAGGTCAACTAACAGTGTCCCAAAACAATAAAATCCATTACTATAAGCTTTCAAGAGATATAATAATATAATGGATGGCATCTTGGAAGAGGTGTTCCAACTCTTTTTTATACGGTAATATGGTATTAAAATTTAGCATAGTTATTAAATATGAAATTAAAAAACACTTAGGGGTTCAGTTTTGAATTTGATTATTTTCCCCCTTTATGATTTGAACTCACAAGTCTACCCCGATTTTTTCACTTTTCACTCGTTGATTCTGATATTTAAGATATTGACGCCATGGGTGGGTGTTTTGACTGAGGGACATTTTAGGCTTTTTCTTATTCCATTTAAACATAAAAAGATTTCTCCCAATCTTATTATTAACAAACAAACCAAACATGCTCATGGTAATAAACATTGCACCGCAAGGTATTCAAATCTTATCATGGCATTTGAACTTCAAGAATGGATGTTTATTTTTCGTCAAGATGACTTTTGGACTTCTAATAAAGGTTGTTTAAAAAACTAACCTAACCTCTTGCATGAACCGTTATCATGCTGTAAATTAAAAGATCTTTGAGCAGCATGACTTTTGGATTTGTTTTTGGACAAAATCTGCAGTGTTTGGAGCAAAGGACAGCCGTGGAGAGAACCAGTAGTAGCTCTAAATGGTTGCCAGTTGTAAGAAAGAAAGCATTGCTCGTTTGCTCCTGCTGTGCAATTTCTGTTAGTTCTCATTTATAGACGAGCAGTTCTTAATGTTTTATAAGGTTATTCAATGAAAAAACTTAGCAGCATAAATGTTTCAGGCCTTTATCTTAACAGCAAATAACAAAATAACTGCCGAACTGTTTTGCTTTTTATGTATGAAACAGTTGTATTAGTAAGAAATTGAGCCTTTAGTGGATTTCCTATAAATATTGGAAAATGTGAGACTGCCATATATGCTGGTGAAGTAAGTATACGTAAAAGAATTATCAGGCACTCAAAGGTTGCTATTAAGTAAGTTTAGTTGTATATTTAGCTATACCAAAATTGAGTAATCTTGAGTTTAATGCCATTTTTTTAATATTAAGTTTTGATTTAACTTATAAGAGGTAATATTTTAGTGTAAGGGTTTTTGGTCTCTCTTGCATCCTCTCACTGGAAACAAGAGGGAAAAAAAGTTATTTGGCCAATTTTTTTTTTTTTTTTGGTTTTGGTAACTTCATTCAACACGTTACAATTTGGAAAAATTGTAAGTAGGTCTAAATTAATAAATTTAATTACAATCGAGGTCCTACAAAATCCTCAAATTACAGTAAGCTCCTAAAGGACCTAGATGCAATTAATTATAAATGGGAAAAGAAAGATCTACCCTCTTTATGTAAAACAAAACCTTATCTTCTAAACTTAAAAATTGAAAAATTATCGTAAATAGTTAAATAATTCTCACATTCTTCGAAAAGAGATATATTTTTATTAAATAGTTATGCTATAAAAATCTTCAAAATCTATGTATTGAATTTTAGTTGCAAACGGCATATTTGTCTTTTCACCTTTAAAATAAATTACACACAAGTCTCTTGAGACTTCATTATAATTTAGTGATTTCCTGAGACCTAGTTACAATTAAATTTCTTAATTGGGACCTAATTGTAATTTCTCTTTTTTTCAATATTTACAAAGGTTTAATTTCTTATTTAGATATTTGCCTCAATGGCATTATTTTTCTTTTATTCCTTTTTTTTTCTCTTTTCCAAATGAGAATAAGCAAGAAAAAAAAATAGATATTAACTCAAAACTTAATATATAAAAAATTTGAGATTATCCAAAAGAAAAAAAAATCACTTTAAAATTTTTTTTTCTTGTACACGATTTTTCAACAACACCAAAATATCAATATAATCTCCAAAAAAAATTAAACTTGTACAATTTTTCTTGTGCACATTAAGAGTACACAAGAAATAACGTAGACAAGATTGAAATTAAGAAATTGTAATGTGTTGAATGATGTTACCAAAACCAAAAAAACAAAAAAAAAATTGCCCAAATAAACTAATTTTTTCCCTCTTGTTTCCAATGAGAGGATGCAAGAGAGAGAGAAAAAACCTTTACACTAAAATAGGGGTAAAAGTGGAATAAAGTTGTAATTTATGATATATTAAATGAGTTCATTATAATTTTTTATTTCTCGTCAATTAATTGAAGTGCCTAAAAGTGAGTATAACTAAATATACAACTAAACTTGCCCAATAGCAGCCTTTGAATGCCTGATGATTCTTTCTGGTATATTACTTCACCGGCATATATGGCATTCGCACATTTTTCAATCTATCAAGGCCCAATTTCTTACTAACATAACTATTTCATATATACACATCGTTATGAGTTCAACTGGCGAAAGGGTTAGACATGCTTATAAATGGAGTGGTGTTCGATCCTTGGAAAGACTATCTAGTTGTGGTTTCAATCGCGGTACTTGAGAATGCATCTTAGCTCCAAGGTGCCTAGATTAACGCATGAGAGTAATTGACGCTTGCCTTGTCTGACATTGGTATCACCTAGGAGGAATGAAGATTTCGCCCTGCCCTTGGATCGTGGGTAAGCTTGACCCCTTTCCAAAAATTCTATTATCAAAAAAAAAAATTGTTTCATATATCAACAGCAAAAAAAAAGTTGGACAGTTACTTAGATATTTGTTGTTAAGATAAATGCATGAAACATTTTTGCTGCTAAGTTTTTTTCATTGAAAACCTTATAAATCATATTATTCCCCCCGGTTCACTTAATTTCTTCAATCACCAGTTCCATTTTTCCTGACATGATGTTAAATTTCTGCGGCATCTATTGAAAACGAGTATTAATCCCAATATAATAATAAAGGGTTACCGATAAACCTGCCTTTCCCCACTATTTTAGCCAACACACGTTGCAATACTACTGAACAAAAATGAAAACTAGGAAACTATATGCCATACTAGGCATCATAAAAGTACTTCCCTATTTTAGAAATGCTAATATATTCTCTTTTTCCCCATGGAAATGCCAATGTATTCAAACAAATTCTAGCTCTAATATTTTAATTTTAAGAAATAAAATGGATTCAAATCATACACTTTAGACCAAATTCAATACACTTTCATTTCTACCCTCTGCTCTTGTTGATTGCCATTTACAAATTAACAATTTTTTATGCCTATTATATTCTTCTAGAACGCAGAAAATTAAGTTTGGAAGTGTTTGATTATGTTCAACTGAGTGGTCCAGTGTCAAATTTAAATAGGCTAGCAGCGTACGTATGGTTCTAAGAGAGTCATCAATTATATTTACTTATTAGGAGAGACATGAGCAAGTTCGTTCGTGCCTAGAGAGAGCAGCGTTGATTGAAATAATTGATGGTTCGGGC
This sequence comes from Acacia concinna, assembly GCA_037177275.1. Lineage (NCBI taxonomy): Eukaryota > Viridiplantae > Streptophyta > Magnoliopsida > Fabales > Fabaceae > Acacia > Acacia concinna. Next base: position 6,012 of record JBAGKO010007177.1, on the reverse strand, counting down.
CCCTAGAGGAGTATTGGACTAGAGGGTACCCTTAAAATGTCATTGAGTACTGACTGGCGTTAGAGATCATGACGAAATAGGGCTTTCTCTTTTGGGAAACCCATTTTTAAGGCTCGTTTACTCCCCACTCACTTCTTTCCCTTTTAGGCCTGTGGCCCCCACCAACAAATGTTAAACCTCTCTTCATCTCTCTCCGTTGTTTTTTCAAAGAAAGATTATGATTTCTTTATATCAACCACTTAACAGAGGACTGGACAGTCCTGTCGAGCCGAAAAATCGGCCGAGTAAGCCCATGTTTGGTCTAATTGAATGATTAATTGGGGGACTCGGCCAAAGCTGAGTTGACTCGGCTGAGATTTTTATAAAAAAATACCTCAAAACAACGTCGTTCGGGTCCCCTTTTTTTTTTGGGCAACAGTCCAGATATGATCTGTTGTATGTAAGGTCAACGGTCAAAGAAACATTTGGTTTAAACTTTGACGGTTGAAGATATTAATTGTATTTTGACCCCGTGAATATCACAGAAACTGACCCCACGCCATCTTTTCTTTATACTTCTAGCTTGCGCATTACTTTCTTTGCAATTAAATCCCTTTTCTCTTTCCAGAAATGTCTCTAGCTAGTTTTCTACTTTGTAATTTAGTTCTCCTTCCTCTTAATCCCCATTTTCTTCTTATTTCCTCTTCAAACCTACACTAAAATTTCATCAACTCATGATCAAGCATATAATTGCATGTAAACGACAATTTTAACCTTCAAATAAGCTAAAATGACGACAATACCCCTATGCACTTATTTATTCAATTTAATCCACAATAATGCTTTCCTATTTTCATTTTTCCACATTTAAAACACTACTTAAGCCTAATAATTCATACAAAATAGTGATTTATCAGCATGTCCCTTGGATATTTAGTAATAACATTTAAATTATAATATGGCCGGTTCAACCTCATGTCCGACCTGGTTAAACCCTTTGAACCCTAAACCCATATAGTGACCGGTTTTTTTTCCGATCCGGCTTTTTGTACCTTGATATCAACACATACATGTTGCTAGAGCCAGTGAAATGGTAGGACCAACCCGTTTAACCCGCCAATTTGGCAGGCTCATTTAGCTCGTCGGGCTGAGGCGGGCCAACCCGCAAGTTGGCGAGCTAGCCCGTTTAAAATATTTTTTTTATTTTTACAATTTAACCTCACCTATTTGAGTCAAATACTTTTATCCCCTTATCTTTAATGTTGTGTTTAACAACTTTCTCATACTTTTTATGTGACATTATTATTTTCATATTATATTTATTTAATCTACTATTATTAAATTTAAAATAGAGAAATGGAGTGTGATATGAGTGGGTAAAAGAAAAAAAAAATTAGAAATTAAAAAATAAAAAAAATTAGGCGGATATTAACTTTTTTCCTAATTTTTTTTATTTGTTTCCAAATGAGATGAAGCATGAGAAAAAAAAAAAGTATTTATGAAACTACCCAAAAGGAAAAATAAAAATCGTTTTAAATGTTTTTCTTAATTGTATCATTTTTCTAATAATGTAGAGAAGAAAGAAATCAAGAAATTGTAATGTGAATGAAGTTACAAAAACCGAAAATATTAGCTCGTCCTAGTTAACTCTAAGATTACTAAATTTTGGTATAGTTAAATATACAACTAAACTTACTTCCGCACATTTTTTTTTCAATATTTACAATGGATCACTTTAATATAAAAAAAATTGAGATTACCCAAAATAAAATAAAAAATCACTTGAAAATTCTTTTTTCTTGCACACAATTTTTCAACAACGCCAAAATATCAAGATAATCTCTAAAAAATTAAACTTGTACAATTTTTCTTGTGCACAGTAAGAGTACACAAGAAATAATGCATAGACAAGATTGAAATTAAGAAATTGTAAGGAAAAATTGCAACTAGGTCCCAATTATGAAATTTAATTGTCACTAAGTCACACGAAATCACCAAATTACGTACAATAAATTCTTAAGAGACTTGAGTGCAATTAATTATAAAGGTGAAAAGCCAGATATGCCCCATTTAATTAAAATTCAATACATCGATTTTGAAGATTTTGTAACATATATCTTTAATAAAAAAAAAATATCTCCTTTTAAAGAATGTAAGAATTATTTGACTATTGACGATAATTTTTTAATTTTTAGGTTTTAGAAGACAATGTAGTAAAGGGTATATATGTCTTTTTCACTTTATAATTAATTGCACATAAGTCCTTGAAAACTTACTGCAATTTAGTGATTTCGTGGGACTGATTGTAATTATATTTGTTAATTGGGACCTACTTGCAATTTTTCCAAAATAAATGTGCCAAAGTAAGTTTAGTTGTATATCTAGCTATGCTAGGATGCAAAAATTATTTACCCAATTTTTTTTGGTTTTAGTAACTTCATTTAATACATTACAATTTCTTAATTTCTTTCTTCTCTACATTATTAGAAAAATGGTACAATTAACTAGGGGCATGTGATAGAGCGGTAAGGGCTTTTCCACCCTAAACCTTGGTCAGGGGTTCGATCCCTGGCCTTGGGTATGAAGCAACGTTAAATCTCCTAACCAGTTGTCCTTTTCATAGAGGAACCCACAATGAGCGGAGGATTAGTCCTTGGCCTTTGGGCTGGGAGATATCTTGCGAAAGCAAAAAAAAAAAGGTACAATTAAGAAAAAAAATTAAAGTGTTTTATTTTTTCCTTTTGGTAATCTCATAAAGTTTTTTTCCTCTTGCTTTTTCTCATTTGGAAACAAAAAAAAAAGGGAAAAAAAGTAATATCTAAATAAGAAATTGAGCCTTTGTAAATATTGAAAAAAGTGTGCTGAAGTAACTTTAATTATATATTCAGCTATACCAAAATTTAATAATCTTTGAGTTATTTAGACAATATCTTACTGTAAGGTTTTTTAAAAAAAAAAAAGTTATATAAAGACGCTTGAATTATTCAAATTATAATTTGAATTATTGAATTTAACAAATTATATTTTAGGTTATGCATTCTAATTAGGGATTTAAAATTTCGGTTAAATTTCATCCATATCCCTTTGTTATATTGAAAAATATGATAAATTAATTCCTTAAAAGTAAGGTGTATATACTCCCTTCAGTCTTAAGTATAAGAATGAGTTAACTTTTTTGGAGAATTTTAAAAAAGCTAGTTATATTATTTTAAAACATTAAAATTTATCATGTTTCTTTAAACTATTTTGTTTGATTTGTGAACTAATATATAATATAATAAAACACAATATATGATATGATTAAGTAACTTATTTTGCTTTATTAACTTCTCCAAAAAAAATCAACTTAGCCTTGTAATTATAACCAGAGGGAGTAATATTTTTATCTTAGAAGTATATATAAATGAAAAAGGTGAATTCTTATGTATTATAATATTTTGCAGTTATTTTTATATGAAATTTTTCTTTTTTATAAAATAATAATAATGGATTATATTTAGGATATATACAATATACTAAATTCAAAATTTAATATGGAGTCTTAAAATTTTGAATAAAAATATAAATATGAGAATATGATAATAAGTCTCCACATGAATATGTAGATCGACTGTGACAATAGATTCCAATTTATTCTAATAATTTTTTTTGCAAAACTAAATATTGTACACAAAAAGAATATTACATATAATTAATATTTAGAAAGGAATATGAGACCATCGTAAAAAAAAAAGAGAAAGGAATATGAGAATAAGAACTGATGAGTCATATAGTACTTCCTAAAAAAGTAAGTAAATAATAGAATTATGTTTTCAAGTTTTTTCATTTTAATAAGTATAGAATGTGATTATAATTTGACTAAAATTTTAAATCCCTAATTAGGATGTATAACCTTATATATAATTTATTAAATTTAGTGACTTAAATTAGAATTTGGGTAATTTAGCCGTTTTTATATGAGATTTTCCCTTTTTTCCCTTGCATCCTCTCATTTGGAAGCAAGAAAAAGAAAGTTATTTTTGGCAAATTTTTTAGTTTCAGTAACTTCATTCAATACATTAAAATTTCTTAATTTTTTTCATCTCTACATTATTAGAAAAATCGTACAATTAAGGAAAAATTAAAAAATTAAAATGATTTTTTTTCCTTTTAGGTAATCTCATAAAAGGCCCCGGCAGCGCGGGCTTCCTCTCATTTGGGGAGGCAATAATACTCCAAGGTTTTTATTTTTATTGCATCCCCTTAGAAGCAAAGTATTTTCCAATCACACAAAAAGAGGATTAAAATTACTAAAAGGATTAATTTTGTTACATGTCCCACTCGGCGTATGAGGCTGCACTAGCAACATGTATGTGATTATATAAATAAGGGAAAAATGCAGTTTGGTCCCAATTAAGAAATTAATTTTAATTAAGTCCTGTGAAATCACCTAATTGTATTGATGTCCCAAAGGACTTGGGTGATATTTCTTGTAAAAGCAAACTGATTGATTTGCCCCAAATCCAATTAAAATTAAAGTAGAAGTTAAGCCCACACATTATGCATATAATGCATCTATTGAATGTGAGGAATGTTGCTTAATTTTTTGTTGTTAAATTTTAGAGTTTATATTGGTCATCCTTCATCTCTATAAATTAAGGGAAGCTACATCTCTTAATTGATCGTTAGATTAGTGCCTTTCATCCATTTCTATTGTTCATTGTGAAAAGGATTTGTTTTGGTATGAATATGATTGGGTTAGGCTCCTTGTGATTCATGTTATTGTTACCTTGAGCGTATAAGAGGGTTTTCATGATTGATGTGACGAAGGGGAAGGAAAAAACACTCTGTTTTTGCTGCCTTAAAATAGGATTCAGAATATATCGTCAAAATGTGCTTAGTAGTTGTTACTGGAGCTCAAAAAGTTATCAATAACAACTTTGTCGATCAATTTTTGTTGTCTTCATACTATATCAGTTTTTTGGGCATATAGGACATGTTTGTGTATAGAGATTATTAATTTTATGTTATCTTTATAATTTTTGTTGTTGCTTCATTGTTGTTTTATGTATGTATAACTATGTTATGCGGTTTCAAAATGAGTCGTTAATATTGTGCTATGTAGTTGTTAGTTGAGCTTAAGAAGTTGCAAATAACAACTGTTTGTTTATTGTCATAGAAAATATTATGAGTTTGTCTAGAAAACATATACTATGTTTGGTACATATAGGGGGACGATTTTTAAATGGATGAGAAGGAGCTTTACATTATGTAGGATTTTGTTCCAATTTTAGGTTAGGGTTATGTTGCTTCACTTATGTCATGGAAGAACTTTCCTATGCCTTTTTATTTTTAAACAAAGAATAAGATATATTGTTGAATGCTCAAAACGTGTCATTAGAGGCTAAGAGTTGCTATTACTTGCTTAAAACTTGTCAAAAGATGTTACTTAATTATGCTAATTATCATGATTCCTATTCTATTATCATGATTTATATGTGGTTATCATAGGTAAAACTTATCAAAACAATTGATGTTTTATTTATATCATGGAAGAACTTTTCTATGTCTCTTTATTTTTTTAAAAAAGAATAATAAGATTTGTCGTTGAATGCCCAAATCATGTCGTTGAATGCTCATAAGTTGTTATTATTTACCCAAAACTTATTAAAAGATGTTGCGTAATTATGTTGACTATCATGATTGAAGAGGACATATATGTATTTTCGCCTTTAGAATTAATTATACATAAGTCTCTTGAGACTTCACTATAATTTAGTGATTTCGTGAGATTTGGTTGTAACTAAATTTGTTATTTTGGACCTAGTTGCAATTTTTTCTATAAAAAACGCAAAATTTGAGTTCGGAAAAAAAGGTAAAGAAGTGAGTAGTGCGTAAATGAACCCTAAAAATGGGGTTCCCAAAACAGAAAGCCCTATTCTGTCATGATCCCTAAGTCTGAAGTCAGTACTCAGTGGGGAAGGGATCCTCTCCCTTACCTTCCCATCCTTTTCCTCTCCATTACCCCTAATTTGGGGTAGCTCCTAAATAATT
>JBAGKO010007111.1:0-11822 GCA_037177275.1 Acacia concinna | reverse complement strand
TGTGCCCTATACTACATATTTGGTGTAATCATATGACGATGCAAAACAGGCGACAATTTCAGTTCGATCAGGCCTTTTTCCTCACTAAGAGCCACTGCTTAAACCATCGTAATCTTTCAATCTCTTCTTTTGACCTCCCAACAGTAAGTCTCATGTTTTGTGTCAAGTGGAAGATTGTGGAACAATCTCAAATCCTAGAGGAGCTAATTGTTGCATTAAAAATTGTTTCTCTAGAACCTTTAGGAAGAATAGCAAGTATTTGACCGAAATCACCACCTATTATAACACGTTTCCACCAAATACTAAGGTTGAATGCATGATGTCTTTCAAAGAATGTTTGAACGCTTCAATACAATAACATTGAAACATTGGAGCTTCATCCCAAATGATTAGCTTTGTCTCCATGATTAGAACCACAAGGGGTGTATTTTGTCTAATTGAGCACATCAAATACTTGTTAACTTGAATTGGAATAGCAAATCGAGAATGAGCAGTTCTACTTGAAGGAAGTAATGTAGTTGCAATTCTGCTAGATGCCACAGTCAAGACAATTTCTCCTTTTGCTCAAATTAATGATGTCAAGGCATTCCACAATAATGTTTTCCCTTGTAAAGATTCCTTTCTATAAAACCATAATTAACCAAACATTTTGTCAAATTACCATTAAACCACTATCATGATTAATAAAATGTAACAAATAATTCAAATGCATTAACCATGATAGAAAATTTTAGGACTAAATTTTTAAAGGAACTATCATGGTTAAAAGAATAAAGCCTAATATCATGATTAAAAGAATAAAACCACTTAATAGAAATTCAAGCATGTAATTAGCCTCTAGACTTCTCTAAGCCCTTAATATATGTTTATTCTCAAGTTCAACACTTTAACTAAACAATTCACCATTTCATGCCCAAATATCTATATCAAACTAAGTGTGGATCCATAAGTTCAGGACACAATGATAGGGCCTCTAAGCCACCCAAAATCATCAAGAATTAACCAGTCATAGAGAAATTCAAAAGTATGTAGTTCATGTATCAAATCCTCATAATAAATCAGAGTATGCAAAATGAGCCCTAATGTGGCAATATATACTAACCAAGCATAACTAAAAGGATGGAAGCACTACTTTTAGCAAAAGTAACTTAGGCTTCTAGAGTTTTTCCTGATGGATCCTCACGAGAACTATCACCTGAAAAATGTTAAATCGATGGGGTGAGACTAGGGGTGAAAACAGGCTAGGCAACCTGTCAAGGGCCTACTGCCTGGCTTGTTAAAAGCCTGTCAGGCTGGCCTAACCTGTTAAGTTAATAAACCCCTTTTATGCCCTATTTTCCCCCTTAAGTCCCCTCTTTTCATTGGTTGCCACACTTGACTTCTTCTTTTCTTTTTTTTTTAAATACAATATTTAGGAAAAATAGTAAAAGATAGATATAGCATTAAAAGACACAATTCTCCATGTGATATTCACATTAATGTGTTAGGAAAAATATTAAAAAACAAATATAATTTTTTCCAAGAAGAAAGAATTAATGGGCACAATTAAATCATTATCAAGATTCAAGTAGTTAAAAAATTTTATGATTCAAATACATGATAAACTTTTTTTTAAAACAATTATTTAAAACTTTTAACCTTGCCTCTTTAAAATTTAACTTATAAAAATTTTCCCTACCTTTCCCTCCCCCTCCAAATCCCTTGTACCAAACAAGCCCTAATTAGTATAAGGTATGGCAAGCACGATAGGAAAATCAACTTTCAATAATCACTTTTTCCCCTCAAGAAATCTTTTTTTTAAATCATCTTTTATAAAATATATTATCCAAAAGCTATCCTAAACACATAGCTAGGGGTGGGCAAATTTGGGACTGGGATTGGGATTCGGTAATCCCTGTCCCGATCATAGTCTTGGTTTTGACTTTCGAGCTAGGATGTAGAAATGCATCGCGGTCTCGGGACCAGGATTTCTCGATTTTATTTTATTTTTAAAAAATTATATTAAATAAAATTTTCATATTTTATTATTAAAAATAATCATTTAACAATTAGTAAGGCCATAATAATTATATAAATGAATTTAGAGTTTAGAAATAATATTTATTGTTATTATTTTTATCTTCATAATTATTTTTATACAGTATATATTTAACCTTAGTATCACAATATATGCGGTTTAACTCAAACTAAAAATGTTATACACATATTTTGAAAAGATAACATAAATAATAAGGGTAAAAATACACAAATAAAAGGATAATTTAATTTATAAAATATAAAAAATATTAAAAAAATAAAAATCGGGATCGAGATTAAACTAGGATCACCCTCCTGATCCATATTTCAGTTGGGATCATTGAATTTAATCCTGGTCCTGGCCTCAGTCCCAGCTGGAAGTCCTAGGATCAGGATTTTTTACACACCCTTAGACGCAACTTCTGCTTGTAATTTTCACATTTAAGCTAATTCATGTAAATAAAAAAAGGCAATTTTATAATTTGTAATTTGTAATTAATACTTAAAGAATCTATAATATTTTTAAAAATATTCTCAGCATTTGTTGATGAAAATTTAATGCATAGGATATAAATCTACCAACAAATAGGGATCTTATTATAGGAAGAAACATTACAGGGTAGGAAATATTTAAATGGGAGAAATACTTAATTACATACCTCAAGACCGTGACCTCATGTGTACTTCAACTAATTAAAATAAAACAACTCACCTTATTTTGATTCCACATGGCAAGTGAGTCACAATTCAAATTTTATGATTTTTAAAAACATAAACATCATAATTTAGAAAAATAAAAAATGCAATGCGCTCCCTTGAATTGTTGTTATTTAAAATCATAAAATTTGAATTTCTTCTGATAACTCATCTACCATGTAAAATCAAAATAAGATGTGTTATTGTATTTTAATTAGTTAGAGTACATATGAGGTAGTGCTCTTATAATATATAAGTATTTCTCCTTATAGGGACTTGATAATTAATATGTAGGAAGGAGTTCTTTTTTCTATAACTTTTTGTTTTTTTTTTTGCCGTCTTCCATTACCTAGCTATTAGCTAATGCTTTTTTCTTTGGAAAAACTTATGCTTATTTACCAATAAAGGTTGGTCCAGTTGGTAAGGAATTGGCTCATAGCCTAAGAGGTCGTGAGTTCAAATCCCGTTGCCGATGTGAGGACCTTATTGGTGGGCGATCTGTAAGTACCTCTGTAAGCACTCTTTGAGCGTAGAGGCATGCCCTGGCCCTGGTGAGCCCCCGGGACCCAACTCACCTAAAATTTTTTCTATAAAAACAAACTTATGCTTATTTACTTATACTCTATTAGATCTATTTTCCAATTAAATCTTATAACATGAGTTATAAAATCAAATGGATAAAATTTCAAAATTCTATGACATCACTATTAATAATAAAATAAAATTATATGTTATAATATTTGATTGGAGAAGTAAATAATGGTTATAAGCAAATGAATATATAAGTTTTGTTGGATCGGTCAATAAAATATAAGCTTTGTTAGTAGCCAATTTCCAGAAATATTGTTAACAACACAAAAATGGTGCTAATCAGTTAATGAATATTTTAAATTTAAATATTATTATGATTAAATAGTTATAATCTAGTCTTAAGGAGCAGTAATAAGTGCGAAATTTTAAAAAAGAAATATAGAGAGAGCAGTAATAATAACATGTTAATTAATGATTGATTTTATTGACAAGTATTCATTGATTGACTGGTTGCCAAAATATTGTAGTTCTCATCAATCAGGGACAATCAATCAATTAATAATTAATTAATACACACCACACGTCATATAATATAGGGTTAAAGTGCACCCAACACCTTGAAATATTTTCTCATGGGCATCTAGCATTCTAAAGTATTTTGTGGTGTACTCAACACCTAAAGTAATTTTTTAGGTGCATTAGCACCCTAAAGTAATTTTTATGACATGGTTCTAGATACACTTGAAAATATTTTATGATGTTGGATGCACTGAAAAAAAAAATGCTTGAGAGTGTTGAAGGCCTTAAGAAAAATACATTAAAAAGCTAAATGCACATAAAAAATACTTAAAGATACTGGACACATCACAAAATACTTTAAGATATTAGGTGTCCCTAAGAAAATACTTTAGAGTGTTAATTAGCTTTGGAAAAAGACCTAGTTTCCTATTTCCTAATATATAGTGTCAACATTATATTCCTAAATTGACAATTAACATTAAACTATCAAATCTGTTTCAATTAATAACACAATTAACATTAAAATACCAACTCTGTTTCAATTTATAACGGTAATAAATTTAATATTTCTTGGACCAAACGTCACATATTAAAGACGTGGCCCATATCTTCCTCTCTTGTCCAAATTTTCTTTCAAACACTCAGATTTCCCAAATTCATATTCACTGTTAGTTTTCCATTCGAGAAGAAAACCTATGAATGGGGAGAGGAACATTGTCCATGAAACTGATAGAGAAAGAGAAATCTACAAAGGCTACGTTTCATAAGAGAAAGATTGGAATCATGAAGAAAGCTTATGAGCTTTCTACCCTCTGTGGGGTTGACTGTTGCTTACTCGTTTATAGCCCTGACTCCATTAACAATGACCTTCGTGAGATTTGGCCTTGTGATCCCATACAGGTATGTGTGTGCTCTCACTCTTATACTCTTTGCAATAATTCTTAGTTTCTCTCAAGTTCTTCCAAATGTTAGTATCCCATATAGCCACAATAAAATGTTTAAAACTTTCTAAAAACCTCATTAGATGTATACGTATTCTTTTTTTTGGGATTAATAGAAATACACGTGTTTGTATATATCTGTGTTTATATGGTTTTTGGTTTATACTTGTGTTCTTAGTATTTGTCTATGTAGATTTTTACAGTATGAAAAAATGTGACAACTTTAGCTATATTATTCAATCAAGGTTGTAATTCATTGCTTTCATTAGTAGGGGACTAGGGGTTCAACTTTTATTTGAGTTGTTATACATATATAGATATATATATTAGATTATATGTTTTTAGACACAAAAGTAAAGGGACTATACGAGATTTCATATATAAAAAGTACTACATACTTGAATTTAGGTCTTTGTTGCCAATAAAATTTTAACATGGATGTTTGAAAATTTTATGTTCAGAAGTACCATTGCTTTTGGTGTATGAGATCATATATTCTAATTCAAAATTTTTGAAGAGGGACTTTCAATGGATTTTCCCAATTTTATAGTAAGTTGTATGGCTAACTCTAATAGTTACTTAATGAAGGATTTTTCTTTTCTTTTTTCATTTGAGAAGGTGCGTAGGATCATTGATAAGTACAAGTCAAAGATAGTTGAGAGAAGTCCCACGAAGTACAATGTGACTGAGTTCTTCAAGGACTGGAAGAACAAGGTGGATGCCGAAGCCTACAAACTCCGGCACGAGAGGCTCTAGAAGCTCTATCCAATGTGGAACTTTTCTTTTGACAATCTCAACAAAGAACAGCTAAGAATGTTTGTTCCCCTCCTAGGTGACAAGATCAAACATTGCAAAGAAAGGATCCACATGTTGGAGAAGAAGCATTACATAGAAGGAAAACAACAAGAACTTGTAAAATCATCCTCAGGCAAATCATTAGCTTCTGCTTCAAATAGAAGCCACCTTAATTTCATGCACAACAACAACAAGAGTAACAGTACTATGTTGTCAGCATATCATCATCAAACCCTTGATTTACCATCAAGTCTAAGGATCATCATCTTCATCATCGTCCAATGCCTCAACCCTTTTATCCAAAGCTAATGCCTTGGATGATGATCACACAGAATAATGATTCTATAGAAACAACACAGAATGATGCTCATGAAGCAAATTTGATGATGAGAGAATCTTCCTCCATTGTTTTACAGTAATAATAATAGTAGTTACTGTCCTTATTTACATAATAGTAATCCTCATGAAGCAAATTTGCAGGTCAATAATAATATTCCAGCTACTCTTCTAATGATGCAAGAATTTCAGAGCTATCATCAATTTGGGTATAATCACCATGATCTGCTTCAAGTTCATCATCAGAAGTTCAACTACATGGACCCAAAGAAGTAAATTAAGAGCGTTTGATGTGTTACAGCTAAGATCAAACAATTTGAAGATTTATTTCATAATTTAATTATTTGAGGGTTTTTTCTGATGGGTCCATTCTCAGGTGATACCTCCGTTCTTCGAGGGAACATTGTTGGATAATAGCAATTATTGAAATTAATAAATTTTCTTGTGTTTGTGCATTTTCTCAAAGTTTAGTTTTTATAGATAATTTTGATTATGTTTTCTTTCACATAAGATTCAACTAGTTATATTGTCTGTGATTTTATATTTTCAAAGGGATATTTCATTCATGATATGAATTCATGAGCTAAGACAAAGGGTAAGGATTGGTTGTCAATATATCATAAATTGATAAACTGCGTAGAATTGTGTGGCTCACCACTACCTATACGAATGCCCATAAGCCTAATGTCATGTTCTAGGGTTTTGGCTCCTTTAAGTAAATATCTCTTTTTGTAATAAGGAAATATCTTATTTTCAAACATCTTGGGAGGAGTCAATTTTCTTCTAAATGCCCTTACTTTATGGTGTCTCTTTTCAATCGTTAGAGTTGTACTTGCAGCCTAGAAGTACATTATGTGGCAAAGAATGAATTCCAACTTAAGCTTTAGCCTATGTTCATTTGTATGGAGAGAAAATGAGGGAGGAGAGAAAACTAAAGGAGAAAATTAGGGAGAATTTGGAAAAGTTTTTTTTTGTTCGGTTGGGGGGCTGTGGGACCCACCTTTTTCCATATACAAGCTCCTATAATATTGCCTTAGGGACATAGAACTAGTGTACTATTGTTCTTCTTTGTGTTGCCTAAAAATATGAATGTTGTGAAATGAGGCCATCACCATTCATGTGGCATAAGTCATTAAATCCTCCTGTAGAATTTTTTGTTTTTCTTCATATAGATGTGTCCTCTATCATTGAAGTACGACTACAAAAGGAACCCTTTATTGCAAACCTAAACAATGAGTGGAACAAACTTAGCAATTTGCATATCTTTAAATTTTGGAGGTGCGAGTGTAGAACTTACATCGTAATTGCTTGATGAGAAATAAAACATAAAATGATTATGGGAATTACTGTCATATGTGGCCTCTCCCTTGTGCAGTTGTTTAGCCTGTAAATTCCTTATATATATAAATATGTGTATCACTGCCCCAATATCTGTTTCCTTTTTTCCCCATATGCTTGCTTCATCTTGCTATTTCTGTAATTTGTGGACTACCCTTCACTGAACATCATTGACATTTTAAATCACCTATTGTATGGGTTAAAATATTCGTTTCTGGTACCGTTCATTAATGTGTTTTTGTTGTGCTAGATAGCCATTTTGTCTGATGTAAGATAAACACTCAAATTTGACACAATGCATAGTACTACCTCCAAATCTTAATATAAGATCCATTTTATTTTTTAAAACAAATCATAAAGTGAGTCTTATATTAATAACGGAAGGAAATATGATATTTACTTGAATCCGAAACTGTGTGGGAAGATGTTTTCTGATGTTATAAGCTTCATTTTTGGGGCACTTTTATATGCCACTTGAGTTAATAACATGCCCAAGTTGTCATGATGGAACAAGGTATTTGGGAACATTAGAACAAAAGACCAAAGAGAAAAAGATATATTTATGTATTCCCTCGTACATTTCTTCCCACACCCTATTTTTTAAACTAACACGAAATTATAAGTTTCACAAATTAAACAAAAATATTCTCAATTATTAGTTTGAACAACTTTCAAAAATTAACTTTTCTTCAGTTTTTCCACAATTATAAGTTTGTTTATAAACTAGGAAATTTTATATGATTTATTTTTATTTTAGAAAAAAATTTTATGGGTTAAAAATTTATTTAATGTTAATAAAATAAAAAAATTACTATATCCTGAAAAATATGAAATGAGTTCAGTTTTTATTTTTATAAAAAGTACTTAGTTGATTTTGTGTTAATATAATCTTTGCTCCTTTAATTTCTCTATAATTTTAGTTTTGGTTCCTCATGTTTCAAACAAAAGTTTTAATCCCTCAAACCTCATTCTATTCAAAATATTAGTATCTACAACTCAATAAAAACCTTGACTAATTTGACCCTAGAGGGAATAAAACTTGTTGTTTGCGCTTTGAGGAACCAAAAGCAAAATGAGACTAAATTTGAGGAACCAAAGTTGGTATTTACCCTTAACTTTTATTGAAAAGATCTTAATTGATATAAAATATAATGATATAAATTGTGCAACTTATTGACGATATATGAGTTAGTTTGATTCTATTATCTATTTTTTTTCTCAAAAACTATTTTCAGAAACAAATTTTGAAATTTAAAAAAAAAACTTGTTTGGATATATTGTTTTTAAAAACAGTTTTTGAAAATAAAATACTAAAAGCTTCTTTCAATAATTTTTTTTTTGAAAGCAAGTTTTGGAAAAACAACTCTTTGGGAAAATCCTATTAAAAGATGGTTGGATTAATTAACTTCTATTTGGGTCACTCCACTTAATAAATTATAAATTAGGTTGTATGGCACAATAAGGAATTTAGAAATTGGGGCAAATTATATCCATACTAATTTGTTTCCTTTTCCTTCTCCTTCTCCTTCTCCTGCTCCTCCTCCTCCTCCTCCTTCTCCTCCTCCTCCTCCTGTTTCATCTTCTCCTCCTCCTGCTCCTCCCTCTTCCGCCTCCTTCTTTTTTTCTACTCGTCCTTCTTACACTTCTTTTTCTTCTGATCTAGGAACAATTTTGATTTGTAAGCAGAATTGTTCTATCTAAATTTACTACAAAAAAATATAAGCATGTTTCTAGTGGTGAAATAATGATAATATTTGTTTAGATCAACATGAGAGTGCAATTTACTACGCCTTATGTTCTTCTTGTGCATTAGTTTATGTCGCAACTCTTATGAGTAATTTTTTATCATTTATTTTTTTTACAAAAAATTTTGATTTCTTCTTCCGTCAAATTTCCTGGAAAGTTTCTTTCAAGATTATCAATATTGAGAAATTCAGATTAAGACGTATATATATGCTCTCCTCGTTACTCATCTTCATTGTTTTGCACACTTTTTATATTTGGGAAAAGCTAAATCCTAGTGCTCGACTTTTGCCTCCTCCTTCATAAAGCTCCAATTAAATACAGACGTACCAGAAAAATAACTGGTATATTACACACGCATCCGATTAATCTTAGCTACTATTAAACCAATTATAATTGCATCGTGGTTATCCCCATTGAAGTACTAGAGAGACCTCCCCAAAATTTTAAAATCATAATAGATGTTTTAGTTTTCATTTTTAAAAATTCTTCTAACAAACAATTATATAAAGAAGTTTGGAAAAATCCTATCAAAAGATAGGTGAATTAATCAAATTCTAATTTGAGTTACTCAACTTAATAAATTGTAAGTTAGGTTATGTGACATAAGTAGGGATTTAGAAATTGGGTTAAACATCCATGCCTCTATTAAGAAAAAGGCAAAATTGAATATACAACCATATTGATAGAACTCCAATGTGGATTTGGATTTTCTCCCTTGCCCTTCCCATCCTTTGCCCCACCTTTGCTCTCCTTTTCCTTCCACAACCATTAGATCAAAATCTCAATGGTTTATATTTAACATCCCATAAAATTATATTATAATTTTTATTAAAAATAAATAAATAAATTTAAATTTTAGTAGTTTAAATTTATTCCTTTCAAAAAAAATATTTATTTATTTTTAAGAAAAATCATAATATATTTTTATGGGATGTTAAATTTGGACCATTGAGATTTTGAGCTAATGGTTGTGGAAGGAAAAGGAGAGCATAGGTGGGGCAAAGGATGGGAAGGGCAAGGGAGAAAATCCAAATCCACATTGGAGTTCTATCTATATGGTTGTATATTCAATTTTTCCTTTTTCTTAATAGAGGCATGGATCTAATTTAACCCAATTTCTAAATCCCTAATTATATCACATAACAATAATTTACAATTTATTAAGTTGAGTAACTCAAATTAGAATTTGATTAATTCACCTGTCTTTTGATAGAATTTTCCCAAACTTTTTTATATAATTGTTTAATTAGAAGAATTTTAAAAATAAAAACTAAAACATCTGTTATGATTTATTTGGAACTTTTATATAACTAATATAAAAAATATTTGTATGATTACATAATATATTATTATATTAATAACCTAATTTAATAAAAATCAAATAGAATCATCAATAAATGACACAAAAATAATTTACTATTAACAAAAGTTGAATGGTAAAAATTTAAGAAGAATATGAAACCTATCACAAATCATAGTTCATAGTAACTCACCTCAAAACTAATATTTTTCCATCTATAGGCTTTTAAGCAAAGCCCTTTTCCATTCCTTTTTTTTATGCATAAAAGTTTTGGTGAGTTGGGTCCCGGGGGCTCACCTGGGTCAGACATGCCTCCACGCTCAAATAGCGCTTACAGAGGTACTTACAGATTGCCCACCAATAATGTCCTCACAGCATCAGCAACGGGATTTGAACTCACGACCTTTGGGCTATGAGCCAATTCTTTACCAACTGGACCAACCTTTGTTGGTAAGCCCTTTTCCTTTCTAAAAGAACTACCATAAACAACTCTCTTTTGATAGGGTTCATAAACTGGTTTATTGGCTTAACATAAATATCTTCAAAGAGATCCATGTAATTTAGAATAACAATACACACGGAAATGGAATAACTGTTAGATGTTGGTGGTTAGTTTTTATACTTTTTGGTGGTCAATTGTTTAGGATATAGGAAACTGAAAGAAAATAGGGTAGCACATTTAGGGAATGTACCCACCCATCTTCAAACATGTTTCATTTAGGCAAGCTCATCCTCAACCAATTCATTTGGAGAGAATGGGATACTAACCCACAGACCACAACCATCCACTTCAATTCAATAGAAGGATGAAGTAAGAACACACAAAGAAGATGAGGAAATGAATTCCCAATGATATACTAGGACGTTAATTTCAATTTTCTATTTGAGTAAATACCATTGATGAAGAATTGGAATAATTATAAATCGTAGAATGGATGGAAATAAAAATGAATCTAGAATAGAAAATTCGAATTCAAAACAAATTGTGTGATATACATACATATATAGCCTCCAATTTTAGAAAGCGAGTTAGTATTACTAACTTGACGAAATGATTCAAACCACTTTCTTATAAATTATGGTGGGATCTCCATATAGAGGACTAATCTACACTAATAATTGGTTAACAATTTAATGACACTCATATAGTTAACAAATCACTAAAATATTGAAGAAGCAAGATCTCTCTTGAAAATTTGTTTACTCGATTCATTATGACCAAAACAATATATATACCGGCACACACTAAATCTTAATTATTGAGTTACATATGGATCTATATAGAACTCTACGCTTGATTATGTTGCAATTTTCTATTACTTGCGGTGGGAATCATCAAGAATGGCTCGAAAGCAAAATGGACTCACCTATTGAAGACTGGATCAACAAAAATGGCTCAAAAGGTGTGCACCGAATGGGAAAAACCGTGAGTACTGTCAAACACCTCTTTATATCCAACAATAATTAGAGTAGTAGAGCACAGTTTAGATGACATGCGGAAATAACATAATACATACTAATAATAACTACTTGTATATAGTACACGTTTACAATCCAAGCCCTTCATAAATATTATACAATCAACTAATGTATTAAACTGGTTT
>JBAGKO010007081.1:0-11823 GCA_037177275.1 Acacia concinna | reverse complement strand
CCATGCTAGTGAAATAAGTCTTACAATATGCTTCAATGAGGAAATTAAAATGAAGCGTATCCTTCTTGGGAATATTTAGTTTTAGGTGAAAAATTAAAGATGTTGGAAGAGATTTGTTTTCTTTTCTTCAAGTACGAATGTGTGGCTATGCAATTTAATAAAGAAAATAACTAATAAAATTATATTGAATTTGATATGGATGTTTAATCGTAAAAATATATGAAAGAAAAGGATTATGTGGAGGTGTTGATATTACTCTTCTGGTTAGGAATTTAGGTGGCTACAAGGGTGATTGTTTTGGGAAGTTTTGGAAGGAGTGAATTATTTTTTGAGAATGCAGCAGGTGAGTGAATATCCCATTATAATTTTTATAAATGACATTTTTACTACTTATCATAATTTTATATCAGTTATCATATTATGAGCAACATTTTATCAATGAAATGTTAGCAGACATAAATCATTCTCCTATTGATATTGAAATGAGTAAGGGTTAATGATTTTATTTATTGTTAATTGTTATTCTATTTCATCATATAGTTCATGACAGTATACAGAAATAATGATAAAGAAACTTTCTAGTTATCTTTCATAAATTTCCCTGCTAAAATAGTACTGTATTTGAAAGGTTCGAACATGAGTTTTATTACTTGGGAAAGGGTTTTTGTCGACATATTGAATTTGAAAGAAAGTTTTGAAATATTGCTGGAAATCAATATGTATAATTAAAAAATTTAAAAAAAACCCTTCACAAACTCTGATAAACTAATTTGAATGAGTGCCCCAAAAGGGGGTTTTCCTTATGAAGGGATTTTTTTAAAAAAATTTAATCATATATATTTATTTTTTTGTGGCATTTTTTTAAACAAGCGCCACAATAGATCTGACTTCCTGTGATGCCTTTTTAAACAAGCGCCACAATAGATGAAAATTTTATTTCCCTCCCTTATTTTTATTCTCCCGCTTGTTTTTTTGACCCTCTTATTTTAACTTTGTCTCTTTTTTTTCTTTTAGTGTCTTCTTTGTTTCTCTTCCCTCTTTCTTTAGTTCTCTCAGTTCCATGGTTCCACCTCTATTAAAGTTTGAGGTTCACTATTGCTTGTTCTTTATATTGATCTCTACTAAAAATGTATGCCAAACAGTTCCAACTTTGTTTCTTTTTTTGGGTTCTTTTTTTATTTTATTTCTACCTATTTTCTTGTTCTCTTATATGATATGTTCTCTTGTATAATTTGTTCTTATGCTTTTCTTCTTGTTCTATTAGTCCATAGAATTTTTTCCTTAACTGATTTTTAATATTTTTTTCATGTTTTATGGTTATATTGGAATCCAACTCTCTACTTGATTTCAAATAATCAGTAGCTATGCCTGACTTTCATTTGATGAATAACCCTCATGTTGCATTGAAAGATTTACTGCAGGTTGATTGTAGCCACTCTAATGATTATGGGTAGTTCTTCGTAGGGTTTTCCCTTGTAGTATCAAAAAAAAAATCAGCAAGAAAAATAAATTTTTTAAGAAAAATGACTTTAGGTGGCGCTCTTTCAAATGAGCGCCCCCAAATCTTTTTTTTTTAAAAAAATATTAGAACTCCTATGCGCTTTTTAAAGCGCCACAGGAACTTACAGTGGCGCCAACAGTTGTAGTGCTTAAAAATCTACAAAATTGAGTGCCACAAGATATTTTTTTGTAGTAATGATTCATGCTGGGGCAATACTATTCTATTGTATTTGATATGAGCTACTAGGTAATTGAAAGAAGAACTTTTCATGATTTGATATATTCCCTAAGCATGCTTGAAAATGGTTTTTTTAGAGGACTAAATATAGAACGCTGGTTACTAACAGCAGTACTGTTAGTCCTTAGTGCACCATGGTTAACCCTCGAGCTCACTTGACTTTCGTGAGCATAATACTCACGCTTGATATTTTGGGATTCTTTCTCACGCTTGTTATTCCTGGGTATTGTACCTACTCTTGTTTTGTGGCCTCATTCTACGTACGCTAGATTGGTTACTTACCCTCGTGGACTGTGAGTCCACACTTGATTTTGTAGCCTTGAGTTGCGCTTGTTTAGTTACCCTTGTGGATTGTGTGTCAACGCTTGTTATCCCTTCTGTTTAAACCCTCGTTGGGAATGAATCTTTCATATCACTTGGTACTAAATTTCATCAATGATTTTCTTGTTTGCATAGTATTTTCTTATTAACAACTTTTCACATTTACATATTAATATTCAAAGTTAATGTTGCTTGAAGAACTATTCTTTACTTTCTTTTAGTTTTAATTAAATTCCTTATATGGGACTTTATTCACTGGAAATATTTTTGGCTTCAGATAGTGCAGTTGATCATGTTCCTCTTGTTGATCACTGAAGGTCTATATGGTTGGATTGAAGATGAAGGGACATTTGAACAGTTCATAATTCAATATAAAACCTTAAGCTCTTTGTATCTTATGGTAAGTGTCTTTTAGGTGCTCCACGTAGCTTATAGGCAGGAACCCTATCTTTCCAAATATTTTAGAAAATATATGTATTTGTATATTCTACAGTGGAGTGGAGCTTTTAATACTATTACAAAACAAACAATAAACACACTTAAAATCACTTAAAAATTATCAAATAACTACTTTGGTATCAGGCAAGAAGCACTTAAAATTTACTAAGACAATAATGTTTGACCACTTCATCAATACTAGAAACTAACAACTTTAATGTAACAAACTCTTAAAATCATCTACACAAAAATATAATATAATCTTCACATTCTCTTTTTATCCCCAATTCATCATCAATACAAATGAAGAAACTTTAACTTAACTATATAACAAATTAAACATTTGAAATATCCCAAAAACAACAACAACATTCACACTCCAATAGAAGAACATGGCAGAAAAAAATGTCCATAGTACAATAACTAGCCAAGTAAAACAGAACAAACTAGAAATTTAATCCTCTTTCAATAAGAACAAGGCCAAAAATATATCAAACATTTGCTAAGAGAGAGAGGAGATTAGAATAGCGCTAGTAGGACCCACGACCCATACAAGACAACACGCACTACACCCCAAGACCCAACCACAACCCATGTGAGCAATGAAGGAGGATGTATGATAGGGAGGAAAGTAGAAATCTGAGATGTAGGAGTCGACAAGGCAAGCTAAGGACCTCAAAAACTTTCATCGCAGGTTAAAAAATTAGCTCTTTGGAAATTTTTGAAGTTTCAAATGATGATGAAAAAATGGGTATATGCAATATATTAACACAGTATAAACGGCAGTTGTTGTGTTAAAATTGTCATAGATATATATAGTCTATGATGGTTGTTAAAATAAGAACTGTTGTTTATATGTCACATAAATATGATGGTTTTGTTAAAAAAGTATCATATATTATATGACTTTTTTTTACTAAAAACTGGACAATTCTGTGAAGGTTTTTAATAAAAAAACAGTAATATATCTTTTAAATATATATGACTGTTTTTATTAACACCTGTCATATAAGTGTTTGGAAAAATTCTACCTTTTGATATATGACATTTGTCCCATAAACTGTGAAGTATGAGGCGTTATATATACACAATCTGTAACATACGTTGACAACATATTATATTATCATTTATGAACAATGAGGTTTGTGTCAATGTATCTCTGTATGCGGAAGTCCCAGTCAATGCCGTTGAGGATAGGACAAAAGATATGAAAGTTTGCATTGTAGTTGTGATATAGTTTGCTAATATTTTGAAGAACAAAAGTATTACATGTTTTTACAGTATCATCTTGATTTATGTTATTTCGTTTTACTCGTGTTTTTGTTCAAGGTTACAGAGGCATATGTTGTAGCTTCCATGCAACATAAGTTTTCTTCAATAAAGATTTTCCCGAGGTGTACGACTTTTATGATAGGTAAAAACTTTATTTTATACAAGTTCTTTATGCATCTGATTTCCTATCATATATATACATATATGTATATTTAACATACATAGTATTAAAAGTATATATGTCACATTTATTTCACAGGTTGACTAATGTGCCAAAGGCAAGCCATGCTTTCACACAGATCTCTTCCCACATATCAAATATCAATTGAGATTAAAAGTGACTTGCTCTTAGCATTCCCGGCTAGCATTGCTCTAAATGAAATATCCAAGTTATCTAAGGTAGATAGTTTCCTTTTTTAAACAATCACATGATTTTCATACTAACTTTTGTTTTGGATATATATGTGCTACATAGGAATATGAAATTGTTACCAAAGTAAAAATTCAAACGCTTGACGCAACAAACGGTTGGTCCTATGATGGATGTCCATGTGATAGGAAACCAATATATAAGGGTGATAAGTTGTTGTGTAAGTCATGTCATAATGAAGTACAGATGGCTAAGCGCAGGTAAGCTCGAATTATGAGTCAACATTGCTCAACCACTTGTTAACAACACACTCTACTCAATTATTAACGGTTAATGATAACATTATTTCTAACATGTTCAAGGTTCATTGCATGGTGTTCGATTCAACTGCAAAGTGTTCCAATGAGGTTTATACAAGAAATTAAGGGTTCAAACAACTCATTATTACCTATATCAACAATGCTGAATAAAAACGAAATGAAGGGAGTAACTTGGATTTGAAGTTAGTCATTAAATTATGAATCATGTACATATTACTGATTATATTTAAGTGTTCCACGCATAAATGAGAAACTCACCTTCCATAATTGTAGGGATCTTCAAAACTAATTTGTGTTTAATAGATTAGTGGGTTTTAATTGTCCACATGTAATTATTCAGAGTTATAATAATTACGATTATAATTACATAATTGTGATCCAAGAAAATCAAGGATTGACACCTTCCATGATTTTAGGAGCACCATAATGAAAGATTTTAAAATTTCATTATATTATTAATACACGATCCGCTTAAACCATTAAATACAGAAGCCAATTGGTTCACCAAAATATATTCATCAATTAAAACCATGATCAAACTTGAAGAAGGTTTGTGTAGGATTGAGACTTCATAGAGCCCCGCAGAAATTGAGATTACCATAGGCCAATTTGTTCCACACTCTCTTTTCCCTGCAAAAAGCCCAATTTGAATGAATCGTACACTCGGAATGGTGGGCCCTACGCTGACCACCTTTGATTTGAATAACATAATGTGTACTGGGAAGAGATTTGGAAAGGAATGTAAGAGAAGGAAAATCTTACC
The DNA here is from genome assembly GCA_037177275.1 of Acacia concinna. Taxonomy (NCBI): domain Eukaryota; kingdom Viridiplantae; phylum Streptophyta; class Magnoliopsida; order Fabales; family Fabaceae; genus Acacia; species Acacia concinna. The sequence continues at coordinate 6,601 of JBAGKO010007081.1, read as the reverse complement.
TGTTGAATTTAAGAAAAATTAGAGAAGTTGTGTTGCAATGGTTTTAAACTCCATTTCTTTAATAAATTGAACTTAAATATTTTTCTCTCCCATTCAAATCCATGGTGCCAAACAGCCTGTAAGGGAATCATTACTTCGATTTTTCCTCATACCCAAAATCAATTTTTAAATCAATTTTTTAAATTAATTGCAATAAAATATATTCTAAAATATAAATATAAATAAAATTTATTCAAAATATATTTTTCATTGCTAAACCAAAACAAACACTACATAGAAGAAAGCTAATATTTAGTAGAGTTAAAATGCTAAAATAATCCTTAATTTTTTTAAAAAAAAAGTGTAAAAGTAACCATAAACTATTTTTTGGGACAAAGACAATGATAAACTTTTAAAAAGGGGGTAAAACCATTAAATCCAAACTAACTTTCATTTATTACAATGAGAAAAAATAATCTTTTGACACTTAAAGTTTTAACTCACTTATAACTCAGTCCTCCAAATATTTGATTTTCTTGTAACTCAGTCCCTAATGATTCAGAGTCATCCTAGTGGCAACAATGTTAAAATACTGTTAAAATTTCTTAGATGTATTATACATAAAGTTAAAATAAAATATGAAACACCAACTCTAATGGAGATCAGGGAGCCTCCCGTAAGTGTCCAAAATCACAACCTGCATTGAGTGATCCATTAAGAGGAATTGGAGGCCAAATGACAAGAGGAAGGAAATGTGCTATAAAGGAGGCCTTACAAAGAGTTATTTTGGATCTTCAAGCTAAGGAGATGTTATACGAGACTCGGTATGCATAGCCAAGGGATATCACTTATCTATGCACTAAAGATACATGGGCTTGGGTTAATTATAAGTGCGTCCAACTTGTAAGTGGCAGTCATAAATCCATTTTGCTTGATTTTGTGTATTCTTTGAGTTGTAATGAGTTGAAAATCATTAATTAAAGTCCAAGAATGAAATTCTTATTTATTTTAAGTGACTTAGATTTATGCCATTAATTAAGGCATCATATTAGGGTAATATTTGATTTTCTTTAGGAATTAGCTTTCAAAAAGCCAAATTATCGTACAACATAACTAAATTTAGTTACATCTGCCCAAATCTAATTTAATTGGACTCAAATCATCACATGCTTTGAATATCTACCCTTTTTATCATATCCTTTAACTCATGTAGAGGATATTCATATTATCAACTTATCTTGAAATTCTGAGTTTTAGCTATCCAACCAATTATCAACTTATCATATCCTTTAACCAATTAATATTCATATTATCAACTTATCTTGAAATTCTGATTATGCTAAAATCCGATATCCTTCCATCTAATCCACACTATTAATTTCGGTTTTGATAAACAAAAAAAGGAATTCAAAACTTGCCAAAATTAAATTTCTAAAACAAACTTTGCTCATCTTCAATTTGTCCAAGGAGATGTCCAGCTAAAATGTCTCAAACTATATCAATGTCATCGGAAAGGAAAGCTTCTTCATTACTGAATGTCTGCAAATTGAAAAATAAGCTAGTTATGATATATAATTACACTAAATGCAAAAAACAACAATTGACATCGCAACAATATTATAACTTAAGAATGGAGAAGCGATTACCTCTTTAAAATTTGTAGTATGTTGACTCCGAATTATATTATACATATACAACAAAACATAATACCCACACTCAATCCTTCCTTTCTGTTGAGGGCACTATAAATCAAAACGAAATAATTGAAATTAATAACCGTGTATCTGAAGCTACTATTAGTGAAAGAACATGAAATCAAATTGCTTGCTGTGGGAAAAATCCAGGTCGGACTACTTTTTCCTTCGCGCATCCCCCTCATGATTCTATAAGTCTTCAAAGCCCTATAAATTAGAAATCAAAATACATTAAAACAATTTATTTAAAATGAAGGCTTGAACAAACAATAAAAATTTATGTGTTAAATACATATTTTAATTGTTGGTTTGGCGTTTTCTTTAATGGATCAAACCAAAAGACTAGGTTGGCCCTAGGCAGACAACACATAAACTCCAATGATTACTTTAACATATAAAGATTTTGAAGTTAGATAACACGAAAACCACAAAAAAACTTAAGATGTTTTTTAAATATATAATATTGAAAGACTTACTCTTCAACAATTGGAGCTAGATAACAAGGCAACTTGGTAGCTACTATTGTGTAGCCTACATAGTCCGTCCTGTTTTCAATCTTATTATTATATTCTTTTGTTGTCTGCACTAAACATAGAAAGCCATATAGATCATTTGTACCCAACATGCCACACAAGTGGTGGAAGTACGTATTTATATCAATAATAATTGGGGTTAAAAGCTTAAAGAACAATGCATTAACTGTAGTTAAAAACTAATAAAAAAACTTACATGATACCAAGTTGTACCCATACTATGTCAATCTCTTCCAAATTCAGGAACTCCTTTATGTCCTTCTTGTCAATTTGGAAAGAATATGTCATATTTTCACCTACAACCCCCGCAGGCATCTATAAGTCAAGCTTCTTAATTTTCTTTGACTGGTTTTGCAATCTCGTCATAGTGGTCCTAAAAAACATAAAATACATATTATAAGTAGGATGCCTAACAAAATTGAAGTAAAAGTAAGGTGTTTCATACTGTTAGAGGTGTTGTCACTGTGCTGATAAGATTTTTCGGCCAAATGATGTAATATCCTGTCAACTGCCCAAGTGTCACAACCTCTGAATCACAAATCATGACTGTTGTAGATTCCTCCTCCTCTCAAACACAAGTTAAAGTGACTTAACCAAACTTGTCTAGCATTTTCATATGATGGTGGGTGGTGGCTTGTGTGTGCACTAGAGTATCGACCACAACTCGCAGCTCCAGGACATCTAAATATAGATTGCAAGGATCTCCAACCTATGGAGTGGGAGCAGGGTCATGAATAGGCACTGTCGGTGGGTTATAACTTCCTTTAGTGCTAGTGGGGAAGGTTGGGGATTCTTAGGTTCTCTATTTTTTTATTTTCCCTCTTAGATTGGACAAAGGACTTAAACTCAGCACGTAGCTACTGTATCATCTCTAGTTTGGATTGATTGAATTTTTCTTCAAATGATTGAGTGATGGATTGGGTAAGTTCCTCCTTGATCTTGGCAATAACCTCTCTACTGGGTTCACCCTGTGATGCATTTATGCCTAGTCCAAAATATTTTGCAACCCATGTGCCCCTTGTCTACCCTCATACATGACCGGGGTGGTCAAGCTTTCCAATGACTATAGCCAAGATGTCCATTCGATTGGTTTGGGTGAAGGAACCCTATATGGCCTGCTCTTTAAGTTCATCCTACAACATTAAGTTTTTCAACAAAAAAAGATTAGATATATCAAACAATTGAATTCACAAGTGTTAGTAGGAAAAAATACATACAATCATTACAGCAACATCAACAACGACTTGATTTACGTATTGGTCACCCTTAAGCCTACCTACTTTCCATTTCTTGTGATGTGGAGGATGTTGTGGGGTTTGGACAATAATATTAGGATTAGACTAAGCAGCTTCCTTCGCTTTCTGCAGCTCTTCCTCCATCATCCTCCTTTCAACCTTCTGATAACCACCACGAGACATCAAATCTAGATACAAATTATTGAACTGTCTCTATCTATTTGCTTCACTTAGTTCCTGTGAGAAGAAAAAAATTGAGTCAATGATGTTAAAACCAATGCTAGAGACAATTATATATAATATGATGATATAAATTTACCATAAATTTGGGATCAAGTCACGAAGCCACAAACAACCTCCAATCTCCCAGGGAGATATAGCTATGAGTCTCACATGGGTCCTCACACTGTCGTTTCCCATGGATGTAATGTTTTGTCAGTTTGTTCTTGAAATCTTTCTATTTTTGGTGAATTTCCCCCATCCAGTGCCTCTCCATCTGCTTAGTGTTTGGTACGTCATATGTTTGCTACAATGAGCATGTATATATAAAATAAAGGTGTTATATTTGAACTAATAAAAATAAAGATAAAAATAAATTTGTATCGAAACATATATATTAAAATTTGTTGCCAAATCATGCCCTTTGTGTCAGGAGAAACCAACTTTCAATTTGGGATAAGAATGCTAACTTTACTTCTAGCAATATAACCTATATAGCTAATAAATCAATCTTCCTCATCACTAATTGGTTGTATATCATGATCAAACTCCACATGCAGCTGACCACATTCTTCAACTTACCAAGCTGCTAGGTCTGCTAACTTAGTGCTTCCTCTAACCCTTCTTCTAGCTCTATTTCTTTGATTCTTAGGAGAGCCTCTAACGTTGTACTCCTCATCAGAACCATCCATGCTATTGTCAAGAGAAATCTATATTAGATAGATAATTAATGTAACATCCCATTTTTTGACCCTTTTCCGTCCCTTAAATAGAGAAATCAAAAATTTTGGCACATAAAAACAACTTTTCTCATTAACAGAGGCACAAAACCAAAATCCATAGAATATATTGATCATATTGTACATGATTACATGCCAAGAAACAACAAATATAACTCTACACCTAAGCCCGTTCTCTCGTCCCGCCTTTGTCAGAACTTTCACCTGTATTGTGGAGAGGGTAAGGTTTCTAGAGAAACCTCAATAGAAGAATCATAACCATAAACAATGTAATGCAATGCTTGTCATGCTATAAGTAATGCCCATACTTCACCTCTAATGCCCTCTTTCGGCATATATTGTGTACTGAGAGCTTACACATGACTTGACCCAAACTTCAATTCAAACAGCCAAGGCATATATAGGGAGTCATACCTCTCATGCATATAGGCCAGCATAACCAAAACACATCCTATAAGCATACAACAAATAGCAGAAAACACAAAGCAATACAGGTTAAGGGTAGAGATTCTTGCTACCATATATTTCACTATTTCTTACAATGAAGTAGACAACACAAAGCAATACAGGTTAAGGGTAGTACACAACACAACCCAAACTTCAATTCACACGGTGCATGGGCTCTATTTCACTATTTCTAGCGCTGCTAGATTATTTGTATTTCTCTCTGTAACACCTATACATACCGCAATAAACTTGTTACCATATTCCCCTACCGGTATACTACCACCCTTCCTTTCCTGTATCCCCTTAGGGTCCTGGTTTCGTATTACCTGGACTGGGTTCTGCCCCTTCCTGTATTGTACGCATCCCCTACCTGCACCCCTCTGCTGACCATACTATGTAGCTTGGGTCCCTACTGCTGCTAACCCATCGCCACTGCCCTGGCCAGGACAGTTGGACAATATCTCCCCTTAGATGTGCCTACTAGGCCTCCCAACAGTTGAGCAGCACCTCCCCCTAGGATTTCCTACTTCTGTCCGAGACCATTGGACAATACCCCCTAGGAAATGCCATCTTAGTCCAAAACCATTGGACAACACCTCCCCCTCGGGAAGGCTATCTTGGTCTGGAACAATTGGGAAACACTTCCCTAGACTAACTACTAATAATCTTATTGTCTTATAGATCTTACTCAACATGTCCGTCATTATGGGGTCCCATTCTCAAATTCATGCCACTGTTCTCACGGTCTCTTACTGACCAGAGATTGTATAGGGAAAGGACTTGCTCTTTCCTTTTATTTTATTAAGTGTAAGGTACAACCCTTCTTGCACTAATCTTGCTTATCCTCCCTCTTATTGGGGTAAAATCACTCCGCATGCCTTGCCTGGGCTGCTTTTTCTCTCTTTCACTATAGAGGATTGCTCACCACGCATCTACTATGCCACTATGATATAGAGGATCATCCCCCAAACTAAGAGGTCTGATCAAACTGCAGAATGTCACCTTTCGTGCTATCAAGATGTGATTGCACCAAATAATGTAATATAGGGTACAATCAATTGTTCTTCTCAAGGAGGACTTATTGGTAAAATCCTAAAAACTAGTTTTGAATAAAAATATAATGAAATGGGTAAAGAAAATGGGGGGTTTTCAAATAATTTGTTGGTACAATTGTAAATGTAAAGATATGCAGGTAAAACAAATGTTTTTGGTATTTTCAATATATAAAGGAATGTTTTGGATAATAGGGGAAAATGATGAAATAGTCTCTTGATGATGAAAATTCAATGATCCTTGCTCTTAAAAGATATTTGGGAGTTTAAAATCTCTAAGTCCAATTTGAAACCCTAAGCAATCACTTGGGGTCCAATGCCTTAGTTAATGGAAAACTTCACTTTAATCAAAGTTAGTTTAACATCTCCTAATACGTTAAAAACCACTTAGAATGTGTCACACCTTACGTATGGACCATCTTTAGGTCACTTAACGTCCATTATAGTTACATTATTATGCGGAATATGTAGAAAACTGAAAATTTTCTTTTTCTTTTGTTTCTGATGGTACCATTATTTTCCAAATATAATTATGGGTATACGTTGGTAATTTATATTCTTATGTACAAAATCCAAATTCATACATATATTCTATCCGAATAAAAACATAACTAAATGTACGTACTAGTATCATGCCACATACATAATACAATTATGTCATTAAATCATAATTCATATTTATACAAATTATCAAATATCCTC
>JBAGKO010007033.1:0-11827 GCA_037177275.1 Acacia concinna | reverse complement strand
GTGGGCACGTGGGGGGGAGCGCCACAATAGCCCACGGGGAGCGCCACGATAGCCCACAGGTGGGTAGGACCCATGTGCCTACAGCTAAAAGTTATGGGCACATGGGCTATCGTGGCGCTCCCCTGAGGTGAGTGCCACGATGCAGGGCCCTACATAGCAAAGCGCCACGCCATCCCAAAATAAAAAAAATTGTTTTAACTCTTTAATTTTCACCTCCCGCGCCCCTCTTCCTTCTTATCTCTTTCTCCACTCTTTTTCTTTCTCAAACTCTCTCCACCTCCATTACTGAAAAGTTGGAGCTCTTTTGTGTTTCTTCATCTTGGTCTCACTTGTTTCCACTTCGGCAACATCTTTCATTCCACATTTAGGTTGGTCCTCACTTACAAGGTATGTGCACGAGCTCTTCTTTTTGTTTTATACGCATGTTTTTGTTCAAGTTGGTCCCCATTCATCCATGTCTCTAAATATATATAATCTTTGAATCTGTACTCTTTTTATCTGTTGACAAATATGTTAGTTCAACTTGTAGTTGACTTTTATAGCATTAAAGCTGGATTTTTGATATAAATATATGTACTTAGCTTGTTCAACCGATGGGATCTCATTGTTTTTTGAACTCCTCCATGTTACTATTCTACTAATGAACCAAATAGAGAATTCCCCTAATGGTAAAAAAAATATTTCCCGCTTTTGTCACACTTAATAATTATACAACAAAATATGTATAGACAACTAAAATCAATTTCATAGGGAACATATTTTAACTCATTTGTAGACAACAATAAAATTTTAAGAAAAATAAGGAAAAAAGGGGAATCAGAAACTCTTATTCCTCCTTTCTATTTTTCTAGGAGAGTGAGAGATGGTGGCTTCTATTGGATAGATTCCTTTAATTCTTTTTTTCATTTTAATATAAGAAAAAAATAATTTTCTATTTTTGAAAGAAAAATTTTAGGAATTATTTTAAAATTTTTATTTTGATAATTAATTTTTCTAAGTAATTATAATTTTGTGGTCCTTTGAAATAAATATCATTTTCTACATGTCCTTCACCTTGATTTTTTCATTATTCATGGTGAATATAAAAGATTTTTTTTGTCTTTAATTTTTTTTAAAAATACTATTCAATTTTTTAATACGTAGATATATATGTATATGCATTTAGCTTGTTGACTGCAGGTATGTAATATTTTTGTCTTGCACTGCACAATCTTTTATTTATTTATTTTTTGAGAAAATGATAGGTACTTTTTGTCTATAGGTTGGACAACATAAAATCAATTCTAAGTAGGGATAATATTGAAAATGCATGTACTATAATTTGTATAATATTTACTTAACTTTACCAATGTTATTAATTTTAATAAGTGACTTATTAATACTTAATTTTAATATATAGATATAATATATATTATTCTAAATGTTATATACATAATTTTTTAATGTAATTTCTTAGGAATAGAATGTTGAAAATATTGACTGAAATAAATAGAAATATAAGATAGCTATTCTCATTGTAGTAATAAAATAGGAATATAAATAAAATAATTATTTGTTTAATTTGTTGTCATGTAATACTTTTTAATTTGGTTTGATAAATATGTTTGGTTAAATGGGTGCTATCTTTTACATCAATTAATTTTCTTTGCAGTAATGAATATTTTATTTTTGTCAAAATATTGTTTTGCAATTATTAGTTATTATATGTTTTTAGGTGGTTGTTAAAATTTGGAGATTTTTATACAAGTAAAAAATTATTATTCAAACTAGGTGTGTAGATGGATAGAAAATGGATGTCGTCTAATCAATGTTCAAGGGAATATATAGATGGTGCGAAAGAGTTTATTAGATTTGTAAAAGAGCATGTGAAAGATCCCAACAAAATCGCGTGTCCTTGTCTAGTTTGTTGTTTTGGAAAGAGGATTAGTTCACTTGATTTGCTTGATGATCTGACACCATATTTACATGATTTTCTTGAGTGTTTTCTAACTAAATTGCACACTTTTACCTTCATTATGCATTGCAATTATATCTTTTGGATTACATGCGTTCATGCATTACATTTTGCTATTTTAGGGGTAAAAATGGTTAATTTCCTCTCCTTATTTGGAATTGCTTATTTGGTCTTTACAAATCTCTTTATTGTGATTTTCAAGCAATTGGAGAATGATTTAAGACCCAAAGATGGAGCATTGATGGAGCCACCAAATCTTGAAAGCTCAAATCAAAATAGGAAACTTTTTGAAGCCCTAGGTCGCAACTTGTATGTTTGAGGTCGCGACTTGGACAATTTAAATGAAGCTGTGAGTTTTGGAAGCCAAATCAAAATAGGGAACCTTTTGGAAGTTCAGGTCGCGACTTGAGTGCGTGATATGCAAGTTAGGGTTTTGAAGTAGGGTTCCTGAGTCACCTATATAAGAAGGAGGTTACCATCATTCAAAAGAGCCCTGGCTCGTGAGATTTCATAGACGGCAGTTGCAAAACCCTAAATTCCAAATTCCGCTCTATTCTTTCACCCTACCTCAAAACCCTAGCCTCTATTCATCAATTCCTACCCTATCTATCCACCAAATTGTCATCTTCCTCACCAAACCACCATATCTCACATGGATTCAAAGATTAAATGTGATTGCAGGAGATCTGAAGCCATGAGAGGCTAAACCCTTAGCCTCTCGGTGATGGAAGCTGAAGCTTGAGCTTCAAGTAACAATCAGGGGAGTAGATTTCAATTTTAATCTTTTCTCTTCATCTCTTGTGGGGTTTTCAAAGATCTAGGAGTTTTACATGAATGTTGGGATTGTGATTATGATTGTAATTCATGGGATTCAGTTTGATTTTTGCATATGAATTGATGTTTGAATTTTGAGACTATTGTATTATATTAAAGTAAAGATGTTTGTGTGTCAGTCTAATTGTTATGATTGTGATTGATTTGCCTTACACACATCATCTTGGATTGTTGATTGACAATTCGAGATTCATCCATTCATCTTTTCATGTGCACTTTAATGGGGCTTTAACAATGATTTAATCGATGATTAATTAGTCTTGGATCCAAGAAAAGTTTTTCATTAATTAAACGGTTGGACCCAAGCAATTGATTGGGGTTTTTAATTAAACTTAGATATTTAAAACTCCCACTATCTTTAGAGAGAGTGATGATAGTCGAGCGACCATCACTGAGGAACTAGTCCATCACATTATATTTTCATCCAAAATCATCTTTCAAAACCTAAAACATCAAAAAGATTTTCTTTTATTTATTAATTTATTTGCACCATCAAAATCCCCTTTTACCGTTTTCACTTTGTTACTTTTGAAAATTAGTTCTTAGGAATTTCAATGTGTGCTCCTCGAGAAGAACGATTGGTTGCCCTTATATTACATTATTGTGATGCAATCATTCTAACAGATTGATTTAGGCAACAATCTTAATCTGATCAGTTCTGTTATGCGAAATTCTACTCCAAGGATCGATATATGTTTTATAGCTTGGAAGTTTGAGTGTGAAGATGTATTTATATACTTTTCGAAGAAGAGCTTTTTTTCCTCTTCTAATTTTACGCAACGTATAGTATCTTTGACGCAAGTCAATTGTCTTAAAGCCAGATTAAATCTAGTTAGTCTCCATTCTCATTTTAAATCAGGATAATAAAAATTAAAATAAGATGGTACAACTCACTGGCAAAAAAAAAAGTTCATTATTTTGTTCAAAAATATGTATTTCTTTATTTTATTATTAAACATTGATATATTTTTATTTAAGTAGGAGCAAAAATGTACCATTTTCTTATCATACATTTTTTAAGGCATGAGTTTTCTCCCATCGAAGACATAAGTGTTGGGATCTTTCTATGCTCATCACAGCAATAAACAATAAATTTTTTATCACCATAATGAGATCTCAACTATTGAAATTTAATTTGAACGGTTTAAATTTTAAATTTTTCATTTTTAAATGATAAATTTATTTTTATGAAAAGTGATAGTTATAAGATTTTATTTATTTTTTTCAATTCTGCATGTAATAAAATAAAAATTTATTTAAAATATAGTAATTTAATAAGACTCAATTTTGACGGTCTAAAATTAATTTAATTGTTGATAATAGATGATGAGTACATTTTTACTTATGAAAGTGAAGAGCATGTGCTGCCAAAGTGTTGTGATAACAATGAAGATGGAAGAAAGCATTTGGAAAAACAAAATGAAAGATTTAAGTACATACAAAGTGGTCCACCAGCCCATTGTATACGTGCCGCAAGCTTATTTGACCCAAATTCTTAATGGACGCCCCGTACCTCTCTATGTGTTGACATTTTGAATCCCCAGCTGAGTCTCACACTTTTTTTGCCAACTGTACTCTCACATGCACACATTCACCATCCACACACAGTCGCACGCCCGCCCGCCTTCCAACAATACTTATCTATTTAATTAGATTATACTGAGAAAGTTAGTTAAAATAGCATATAGTTTATAGAGTTTGTGTGGTATGAGGTTTTAGAGGGGAAGGGCAGGGGAGAAATTTTTTATGAATTGAATTTTAAAAATTAGAGAAGTGAGGTTAAAAATTTTTAATTAGTTTTTTATACCTTTCTTATATTACATTTTTTCTTTATTAAAATTTTATAACCCTATCTATTTAATTTTGTTTTTAAACTCAACACATGCAATTTTTATTTTCTCTTCCTCCCATCCCCTCCCCTCCTCTCATACCAAATAGCCCCAAAAACACTTTAACCACTTTTCTTAAATTTCCTCTCTTAATTGATTATTATTGAGGAAGCATTAATAATAGAAGTAAATTAAGAAAATAATAATAAATATAAAAGTTATGTCTTATATTTAAAAACAAAATCAACTCTTTAAATATATCTGTAAAAGAAGGAGTGTGTGTGTGTTTTGTCATCATGAATAGGACCCATTAGTTTGTTTTTTATTAGAAACAACTGCTTTCCGAAAAAAATAAAGCAATTATCACACAAAGTAAGTTGTTAATTAAACCTAGTTAAAAACAATATATGTGTAAAAAGTATAAGTTTTTCCCAAGCATACCACATTGTTTCTTTTTATTAGTTTATATTGTTGAAAACAAATTCATATAAGGCTACCCACCTGTGCGTCATTAATGACTATTTTCTAATTTTACTCCTATTGAAAATAGGGGTGAGAGATCAAATTCTTTCAATACTCGTTCTTAAATAAGGACACATTTTAAAAAATTTTAAAACATATTAAATGTCTAATTACTACGGTACTTCTTAGTATGTGAGATTTGGTTAAATAGTTGGAAATCTTGATCCTGATACTGCCGTCTCGAGCCTAAGATTTTAATCCCGGGAATTTCTTGTCCTGGTCAGGACCGAGACTTGGATTGGGATCACCCTTAGTGATCCTGGTTTAATCCCGGTCTCAGGTTGTTTATTTTATAAATTAAATTATCCTTTTATTTATATATTCTTACATACCCCTATCAATTAAGTTATTTTTTAAAAATATGTGTATAACATTTTTATTTTGAATTAAACCATATATATTGTGACACTAAGCTTAGCTATATACTACACAAAAATAATGAAGATGATAATAATAACAATAAGTAGTGTTTCTAAACTCTAGATCAATTTATATAATTATTATAGCCTTATTAGCTATCAAATGATTACTTTTAGTAATAAAATATGAAAAAAATTATTTAATATAAATATTTACAAAAAAAAAAAAAGAACAAGAAATCCCTGGACTGACTCAAACCCAGGATTGGGACCAGGACCGGGACTGGGACTGGGACTAGAATTACCTAATCCAATCCCAGTCCTGGGTTTAAACACCCCTAGATATACGCATGCATAAAATTAAAAAAAATGAATTAAATTTTTATACAAACTAACTGAATTTTTTATTAGAGAATATTACTTATAAAAATGATATATGGGCGTATATTTTATTAGAGAATCCAGATTAGGTGTCACATAGAGCACTAACTATACTATACGGCCTAGAGTCCATTGGCATATTTTATTCTTCAAACCCCATATAGCACATAACTTAATCTGAATGTGTTTGTGGTTGTGATGACGCATTTGCTTATAACATTTGGTAGTTACTTTAAATTGAAGATTGAACTATGCTTCATGTTCAGAAGGACCGTTTCTAATTGCATTATGCTTGAAAAGCCAAAATAACATAATTACGTTAAATATATAAAGATATAATTATGCCATTTTGCACTGTTTTCAAAGTTGAGCTTTGACAGCAAATATATAGGACTCGCTTGTATCTTTAATATAAATTTATCTAATTCGATTAAATATCGCTTGTATCTTTAATATAAATTTATCTAATTCGATTAAATAAAAAAAGTTAATTAATATTATACGTATTTTTTAAAGGACTAAATTTAAGTCAAGTAAATTCCTGATGAGGCTAATAAAAGTGAACCGTGTGTTTTAATTTTTCAATGTCAACACTTAACCCAACACCCTGCTACGTTTGTCCTAAAAAAAGTAGGAGAAGTCGCGTGAATTAATTAGGGGAAGGCAACAACGGGTTTTAGAGTTTCTTGCGGAAATAATTAGGATAAGACTGCGATGGCAGCGGTGCCCTGTGAACGGTATTCAGCAAGGAAAGAATGCAATTTTATGATTACAATAATAATCATAATTACGAAAAAGGGAAAATTCCATATTCAGATATTTGAATTACTCAAATTTTAATTTGAGTTACTAAATTTAAAAAACTATGAATTATGTTATATGACATAATTATGAATTTAGAATTTCGACTAAATTGTCTTAAATTACCTCTTTATCCTTTAATTATTAAAACACACAATTAAAAATAGTGTTCACACATCATGTAATAAGAACCTTAAAAAATTTATTGGAGGTTATAGCATAATCAGAAAATCATCAAAGAAATTCACAATGAGTTTGTTATAAGGCTACGAAGAATTACATAATCCTATTTTCTCACTTGTCCACTTTTTTCCACAAAATTTTCCCATAGTTTCACAGTTTCTTTAAACGAAAACCAGCTTTTTTCATCGAGTTAACTAAGTTGCGTCACTGTCTTTGACTCCCATTTGAATAATTACCAGAAGAGCATTAGTATTTAGGTATTTTGTATTTTGGATGCAAGTTTCTATTTGATGGAAATAAATCTACGAAAACAATGCGAGGAACTTACTTTCTAGCACCAGTCTCACGCTAAAGAAGGTGTTGAAAGCATCATCACCACCCCCCATGGTCTTGTCACTGGGCATTTGGCCATCAGGCTATAAAATGGATACACAAGTTAGAGTTAAAATTAACAAGAAGTGTCCAGAGAGAGATTTGGGAACTTGTGTAATTGTCAACACAAGCCGTTTGGCAATTAGAGCATAGAGATTACAAATATGATAATTTATAAACCATTTGATTAATTCCAAACTAGAAGGAGGAAATGGTAGAGAAATGAGCTAAAAACTACAGCATCATGATTCAGAAGTCCCAGATCTGGAGACTCAAATGAATTTTCTACACAAACCGTGCGAAAACTGAAAGCCTGATCCAAAGCAAATTCCAGATCTAAAGCAATAATACAAAACTGAAAAATGAAACTGTCCAAATCTGAGAATTAAAACGATTCACATCTTTTCTCTCACCTTCTCATCTGTATCATTTCCATGATTATTTCCCCTTCTTTGTCTTCTGAACCTTTCCTCTTTGTTTTTTAACATGGTTAAGGGTATAATTGTAAAATAAATTAAATTTACATATCCTAAATTGGATCATTAACCCAATTTAGGACATATTAAATTTATCAACTTAATATAGAATTTAGATAATTTAGACGTTTTTATATGGGATTTTCCCTAAGAAAAAAGCTAAAAAAATCGTAGGTAGGGAGAGAAATTATTTTTTATTCATATTTATAAGGCACCTTATTAATTTTGTGGGCTAAATATACATTTTTAATCTTTACTTATTATTGTGTTGACTTTATTTTTATTTAGTATTATGTATATATTAAATAGGGATATAGTTAAAAAATTGTTGAATTTCATGATAGAGTTAATAAAATTTAATATTTTCTTTAATTTATACAAAAAATGTTAAAAATTAGAGGAGTATTAAATAGTTGCTTGTGTTAAAAACTATGGTCCAACCAATATTTGTCAATTTCTGGCGCGGCTTCCCTACTATGCTTTTTCAGTCCACCGCCATCCGCAGGCTCCTTTTTAATCTTTTTTCAGCTCTACATCCTCTAGTCAATGCCTTTAAGCCACGCTGTCCCTCTCTCTTGTATACTTAAACAGTTTGTTTATGCAATAAGGAACCTGAAACTTGGTTTTTTTAAGAAGAATAAAGGTGCAATTGCACTGCACAAGCACATTTTTTTCTATTATTTTGAGATAGTTGATTTTTTTAAAAAAAAATCGGTGAAAGTCTCAGTTAAAAAATTTTTGGTGTGAGAATTTAAATCAAAGTAATATTACGTGGTTCTTAATATAAGATCATGTTTACGTTTTTGAAGAAATTAAGGAAATTTAATAAATTACTTTAAAATATTTATAATTATCATTTTTATATAAAAATAATTTGTCTGATTTATAAACTACTACCTCTGGTCTTAATTAAAAGATCATTGACTTAATTTTTTTAGGAGGGATTGAGGAAAATATATAAGTTACGTAATCATATCATATCTATTATATCATGATATTATGTATTAGTTTATAAGTTAGACAAAATAGTTTGAAGAAAAATGATAAATTTAAATGCTTTAAAATAATATAATTATTTTTCTTAAAATTCTTAAAAAAAGTCAACTGAGTTTTATATTTAGGGTTAGAGATAGTAATATATAATCTAATAATATACAACACATGATATTATTAAGTTATTTATTTTATTTTTTTAAAAAAACAATTAGATTTTATATTGAGGATACAAATGAGTAGTAATTTGTGGGTAAAAAAATTTACAAGGTACCACTACGTTGTTGTGCATGAAAACATTTATTAGATATTTCTTACTAATAAATTTTATTTTAAATGCAAGGAGTAGATTATGAACATAGTAATATTTTATTATGATGATATATGAATTTTATTTCATCATTTTATTTTAAAAAATCTCTTTTACCATTTTATATTGAGTTAGGGTGAATATAGTACTTTAAAAACATTTTTTCAAGCAATATCAAGTGTTATAAAATATTTTGTGGGACACCAAACACCTTAAAGTTTTGGGAAAATTCTAAAAAAAGACAAGTGGAATAGGGAAAAGACAATTCAATACAGCGAAATCTGAAAATCCTAAATCAATCTGTTTTGTACTTTTTTGGGTAATTATGAAAATGCCATTAAATTTTCACAACACCAGTTTTGTAATTCACAACACAGGTATCCAAATTAACAACACTAGGTACTACGTATTTACATTGTGAGTTGTACATACGTAGTACCTGGTGTTGTGAATTACGAAACTCATGTTGTGAATTACAAAATTGGTGCTGTGAAAAATTCAGTGGCATTTTCATAATTATCCATAAAAAGTACAAAACAGGCTGATTTGGGATTTTCATATTTCGCTGTACTAAATTGTCTTTTTCTTATTTCACTTGTCTTTTTTTGGAATTCTCCCTAAAGTTTTTTCCTCGTGCACTAGCACCCTGAAAGCTTGAAGTATTGTTTTTCCTCATATCGTTTTACTACAATAAACTATTTTTTTGTGCATCCAACACTTTAGAGTATTATTTATGTGTATAAAACACCCTAAATTATTTAAATTGTTAAGTAACAGATTGTACAAAAAAATACTTTAGAGTTATGTGTCAAATCCCTCTTCTAGTTTTACATTTATCAGCGTATGAAAGCACACTACATATATGAGCAAGAAGTAGCATAACATATTGATATTAAGTATTTATTTACATTCCACATGCTCTATGTAGAGTCTAGAAATATTTACAAGTTTAGTCCAAAAATTTTCCAAAATGAATTTACATATAACTTCTAGCAACCCTTATTGAGACATGATTCACTCGTCTCGAAAGACTGCTTTCCTTTTTGAACCACTGGCTTCTACGGGGTTAATTTGTATAAAAATGATAGGGTGAGATTTGATTGAATCTTGGTAGTAACAACAATCTATGATGCAAAATGCGATAAACAAATATGCAATTCACCACATTAGCAATGAATAACAATCACATGCTTTTTATTATCAAAGAATTTATATTCAATATAAATGTGCACATGTATTTAGGGCCAATTGTCACTGAAACTCTTATTTAGTCTTAATACCACAGTCCATCGTGGGTTACAAATGAAAATGAGCACATGTATTCAGGGTCAACAGCAGCTGAAACCCTCACTTAGTCTGTACTACAGTCCATCGTAGTTTCTATTTCACACCACCGTTGATAGTGGTATTTTGTAATCATAACATTGAAATTTAGAGTACTCGCAGGCACTATATCACATGTATTGCATAAAGGGAAAACAAAACATATATAAGTTCACATAAAGTATAAAAGAAAGTGCTACTACCTTAGATCTCCGGCTTTTGTGTTTGGTTAACTCTTATGCCGTGTGTTGACTTGTAATCCTAAAATTCCAAAATTCATGGAAACTGTGTCACTATTAACCTGTAAACCCTTCCAATGTCATTACATTGATAAACTAGTGTAAAACTAGAGAATTACTAAATTCTCTTTTGGTACCATGTTTGAATCCCTTACACTCGGTTTAATCGTACTTTTTTATAATTATACCTCAGGTCAACCCTACACAATTTCACATCTAAAATCCATTTTTGACTTTAGATTGGGCAAATTTAATGTCATATTACCATACTACCCTTGGCAGTCCCAATTAGGATTTTAAAGCCTATTTTTGCCATTTTGTGTTTTAGGGCTTTTCAGACTTTAGGGCAAACATAAACCCTCCTTAATTTTCTCTTCTGAATGAAATGGGACCATTAGAATTTTCAAATTCCATCTCTAATCCCCATTTCCCCTGTTTGGCCAAAATTTCCCTTTTATATCTAAAAATATTATTTTTCCAAAATCTACTGATTAAACCTACTCCTTTTTGCTCCTAATCAACAGTCTAATCATTTTGACACTATTTACCCATAATTTAAAGGAATGTGGGCAGCATGAAATTTAGGGATAATCATTTCCTAAATAAAAAATTCAATCCAAAATATCCACAGATTTAGTTCACAAACGGTCATAGAAGTTGTCTTAAGTCGAAAGAACTGAAGTTGTGGAAGTTACCTTTGTGTTTCTTCACTTTCTCTCTCTAGAATAAATATGGTCTCTCTCTTATTCCTCTGATTTTATGTTCAAAACCACAAATTAATTAGGAAAAAATTATCAAAAGTGGTCTTAAGTACCGAAAACTATAGGAAATCGGTGTTTTACGGTAACTTAGCTCAAGATTTGGACCTTGGAGTTCTTGATGCCTCTCTCCCTCTTCTCCTCTAGTCCCAGGTCAAAATTAGGGTCAAGGAAAGGTTGAAGACGTGTTAAAACCGGATTGGGGTGAAATGACCATTTTGCCCTTCATTATTGAAATTTTAGATATCTTGGTAGAATTTTCACTCAAATTTGAAAATTCATAACTAATTGTACAGACCTCCAATTGAAGTGATTCTAAAGCCCAAATGTCTCTTATTGAGTCTAGATTTAGGAAAAAATAATTTATTTACTCAGTTAGAATCATAAAAGTCCTAGTAAATTTATATTTAAATACTGCTCCAGAAATTGATGAATTTCTGGTCCAACTTCAAAAGTGCACATCTCTTAGTATATAAATCCAATTTATGTTTCT
>JBAGKO010007022.1:0-11827 GCA_037177275.1 Acacia concinna | reverse complement strand
GCTCCTTTTTCTCTCTTTCTCTTTAGAGGATAGCATACCATACTTATATTGTGCCATTCTGATGCAGAGGATCACCTCCCAAACTAAGAGGTCACATCATAACCAAGAGCCTCTCACCTGACTCATACATATCTCTAATAGTGGTATCTATGGGAATCCCATCCTCTACCTTAACTCTGCTCAATTCAAGGAAGTCTATAAACACCCTAAAGTTGCGATTTTTCTTCCTTATACACAGTATCAAAGCACCCATTGGGTCTGTTAAACCTTTCTCTACTACCTCCTCTATCTATCCTTTAGCTCAACCACCTCATTAGGAGCCATTGTATAAGGAGCTTTTAAGACCTACTATGCTCCTGATACCAGATCAATGGTCTATCCACCTCTCTATCAATGGCAATCCATTAATCTCCTTTTGAAAGACTTCCAGAACTTGCTGATTACTGGGATTCTCTCAATCCCCTCATCAGCCTTTACTTACCATGAGAGAGACACTATGTAGCCTCTACAACTTTGCCTCAGATATCTCTCTATCTGAGTCTCTATTATAAGGTTTAGCTGTACCTCGACGCTAGGGACTAACTTTCTTACTAGGAGGAAATATTAGGGATATACTCTTACTATCAAGGAGTTTGGCATTGGACGACAACCAGGTCAGGCCAACAATAGTGTCTCTATTACGAAGAGGTATGCAACTCTAACTCAGGGCAGCATTGTACATACCGGACAATACCGTTCAAACGTACTATGGAGGTGCAACCTCTGGCACCAATGGGAGTAAATATAAAACCACATGACAAGGCATCAACAGTGAGACCCAATCGCCCCGCACATTCACACACTGTGAATGAGTGCTAGCGTCCGAGCCCACTAAAATTATAACAAGGTAATTACACTTTGTACCTTGTATGCTCATGCAACTTACAAGCCTCCGCTTGGGGTCAAGCGTACCCTTCTTTACTCCAACTGTCAGTGCTCTTTGCACACTCCCAAGTGTAATACCCCAGCCTGCCACAACTATAACACATCCTCTGGCCCATCATAGACGACCTTTCTCCGTGATCCCTGCCATAGATTTCACACCTCTTGTTGGGCCTACCGAAATTTAGTCCTCTACTCCTATCCAGTCTTCTTGCTTTCCTCTACTACTAGATCTGCTTTCTCACATTTGCAGGTCCTGCAGATGTCCTAGCTGTAGCTAACGGTATCAACTGTAAAGATTCTTTCCCTATCCATGAGGCTACTCTCTCGTTTAGGGCTGAATTTAGCCCTTTAACCATTTAAGAACAACTCCCACATTATTGGGGTGTCTTAGGCCTATACCATCATCTCAGTGTTTCTCCACCACTAATTCGCTTCTTTCTCCATCCAGGCGACCCAGTCCTCAACTACTAGTATGTCCAACACACCTTAAAAGCATGAGGATCAAAATTTCTCTACCCGCCTCCAGGTCATCTGTCTGTCCCTTTGGCTTTATAGTTGCCGGCTGGGGTCATGGTGAAGTAGGCCGTGGAGGCTCTTACTTATCTCACTTGCTATTGTCTATCTTACCTGTTTTACTGCTATGCCACTGCTGCTACTACGACCTAATCTCTATCTTATTATTGTCATCTTTACTTTCTATCACAGGAACATGATGTTAGGCACATAGCATAAATACCTCATTTTTATATATGTAGATAGCAGTTACTAGCATGCAACATATACATAGCAGTCATAAGCAGGTAAGTCAAATAGACAATCATAGTACGCAAACAACATAGCAATAGGTATGCCAAAACCTTTGCTCTGATACCAAAATGTAACATCCCACTTTTTGGCCCTTCTCCGTTCCCTAAAGTGGCATTTGGAACCACTTGATACGTTTATATAACAGAAAAATGAGAGGGAAAATTTTTCACAAAATGATAAACAAGTTTTCATCAATACACAGAGCTATATAGACCAGAATCCAGAATATATGTATTAACTACACTGTACATATACATGCCAGAAATTAGGAAGCATAACTATCTAAACTCTTTCTGTTCCTTTACCTCCTGCGAAGCTTTCACCTGCATTGTGTAAAGGGTAAGGTTTCCCAAGAAACCTTAGTAGTAGAGTTATAATCAATAACACTATAATGCAATATATGTCATGCTATATGCAATGCTCGTACTACTTCTCTAGTGCCCTCTCTCTCGGCAGTTAATGTGTATAGGGAGTATGCATGTAACTTTACCTCTATCACAAAACCAATGCATATAAACATAGAATCATATATCTCATACATATCATGTTCACTCAACCAGAACACAGTAAACAAGCAATCAACATACAATAGACAAACATAGCATAACAAGTTAAGAGTAGAAATTCTAGCTAACAATATCCTCGTATTATGTAGGTATGTTGTTCCTCTATTTCTAGCAATTCTAGGTCACTGGTCCATTACTCTGTAAGGCCTACATAGAACATAGTGTAAAGCATTAATTTATGCCTCTATCAGTATACTAGAGCTCTCCCCTCCTATATCCCCTATGGTCCTGGTTCCTTACTACCTGGAACATATCCTTCCCTTGTCAGCACCCCTCTATTGTCCACCTTGTACAGCCCATCGAGCCCAAGTCCCTACTGCTGGCCCCTCCCCATTGCCCTAGCTGGGATAGTTGGGTAGCATATCCCCTTAGATGTGCCCATTAGACCTCTCGACAGTTGGGTAGCACCTCCCTCTAAGAAATCCTACCTTTGTCTAAGATAGTTAGACAACACCTCCCGTTAGGAAATGCTATCTTAGTCCGGGACCATTAGACAACACCTCCCCTAGGAAATGTTATCTTAGTCTGAGACAGTTAGACAACACCTTTCCCTAAGAAATGCTATCCTAATCCGGAACAATTGGGCAACACTTCCCCTTAGGAAGGCTTGTTTTGGCTTATATAGTTAGACATAACCTCTACTTAGGTTAACTATGTAGGCCTACCCAATCAGACATAACCTCCCCCTAACTACTTTAACAATTACTAAAAAATAAAGGAATTTAAAAGAGGGAGGGAACCAGAACTTACTTGGATCGAAGACCGGATCAGGACTGCTCGAAACTACTTCAAAAGAGGCTTACTTTGAGAGGGTGAAATTCTTTCAAGAGGGAGAGGGGAGCATGTTCTTTGGTGTGAAAGATGGGGGGGAAGAGGTCTATTTATAGTTGAAGGGGAGGGGTCAAAATATAAATATTTATTAGGTCTTTAGGTGTAATTTTTTCAAAAACATTTTCCCTTTTGACAAGTTTCCCCTTTATATAATTCTACTTTTTCACATGCCAAAATCTGCCTCCTTGAGAAAGCAAGCTTGGGCAACATCCAAGTGGGCCCAGGGAGCCCCCATGGCCTAGTTTCATTTGATAATTTCCTCTAAAACGACTTGAAAATAGGAAAATTCTAGAAAATTCTGTAGTCATAAAAAAATTCTAAAAAAAATCCTAAAAAATCCCTAAAATTACCAAGAGGCTACCATTAAAATTTCAGAGTTTTTGAATTTCTAGAACTCCAAAAATAATTTTTCTCATAAAACCCTTTTGACCAGCATTTTACCAATTTTCAAGGGCTTTTACTCAGATAACTAGTCTTGTTTTCTACTTTTTACTATATCTAAAATTTCCTAGAATAATGTACTAATTTTCCCATATCCCAATACAGAATATTGAGGTCCTAATATATCTGATAATATTAGTTTTTGGCCTAAAACCCTTTCCGACAAAAAATTATGAATAAATTCCTTAGACTTCGAAACAACATTTTGATCATGTCATACTGTTTTGGACGCCCTGTACTATTTTTTGGGATTTTATGAGAATTTTTGGGGCTCTAAAACCTGTCCGCATTTCGTCCAAAAACTTTACGAAATTTTTTCTCTTTGCACATAGATCCTTCTGGGGTTTCACTTTAATTATTGTGAGATCTTTTAGTCCTCTACACAGTAAAATCCGCTGCTCATCCAGAATACCTCATTTAAGCCTAAAAAATATCAGGGTACGACACTTGTCTACCCAAAAACACTATTTTGGCCTAAAATACCCCTTTGGCCTAAAATACACCCTTTTTTTTCCTACAAAAATTTCGGGATGCTACAAAATGTATCCATAATCTTTCGCTACAACAAATAAATTATTAATAAACAAAAATCATAAGTTCAAAATATAGTTAGGGCTGATGTACGCATGTATGTTCTTGTTGTCTTATTAGGTTAAGGCTTTTTGCGAAAGAGGAATTATTTAAATTATGCAAGAATTTTTTTAAAAAATTAAATGGGCTTAAAATGGGCTATGGGCCCGCCCTTTTAAGCCTGAGGCCCTATAGGGATGGCCCTTATAAGCCTGATTTTATTTTTATCCTCTAAAATACAAACACGACCCTCGATTTAAACGACCATAAAAAGACTAGCTCGATGGGTTCGGCCCATTTTCTCAACTCTAACACTTATATAGACTTAGGCCTCATAATCACCTGCCCATTACATAACAAACACAAACCCAATATGTATACTTATTTTCTATACTTCCCTTGAGTTTGGGGTGAACTATACCCAATACCCCTTAGTTGTTGAGGATCCTATCCATATTTTCTTTTTTCACTGCTTCTGTCAGTATGTCAACTTCTTGGTTGACTTACCTCCCATGATCTAATCGAATGAGCTTATCATGATCGATTTCGATATGCTTTTTCCATTCATAGAATACAAGGTTAGACGATATATGAATCGCTACTCTACTATCACAATATACACTCACAAGAAAAGGGATGGACAATCTGTGATCCCTTCAACAAAACCACAACCAATACAATTCTTGAAACATCTAAGCTTGGGGCCCTATATTCTGCTTTCACCAAGGAACTTGAGTTGGTACTTTGTTTCTTTGTTTCCCACATACTAAGGGAGCCTCCCATCTATAAGGGATAACATATAACAGCCCTCCTTATCATACCGGCCTCAAGCTGACTAATTTGGGTCTCTACCTTCCTAGTATGCAATAAGCTTTACATTTGGTATCATTGGCACATCTAATTGTCTTTAACCACTCATCCCTATATGTATCACACAATAAATCAAGTATTTACTTCCTTTGGGACAACACTATACCCTCCTTTTAATTAGACCTTGTTAATTCTATGCCAAGAAAATACTTCATAAATCCTAGGTCCATAAATTGAAAAATGTTACGTAGAAATTGTTTTACCTTCTTTATTCTTTGCTTGCTCCCACCTATAAGCAAATGATCATCCATGTATACAAGTATATACACCACACCATCACTATAATATTTAAAGAAGAAAGAATAATCCCTCATACTTTGATTGGCCCCCACCCTCGCATGGGGACGAGGGACCATTACTTCAATGGTTAATTTACAATTCCACTGCTTGGAATCCTGTTTAAGCCCATAAATGGATTTCTTTAGTTTACATAACATGTTCTCAATGGATTTCTTTAGTTTACATAACATGTTCTCAATGGATTTCTTTAGTTTACATAATAGGTTCTCCCCCTTGCGATGAAAACCTTGGGGAAACACCATGTAAACTTCCTCGTTTAAATGTCCCAGCAAAAATGAGCTATGAACATATGTATGGCATGGGTTCCATTTAAAAATGGAAGCTATTTTAAACATAATTCTAATGGTAATTCTCTTAATCACATGTGAGAAAGTGTTGTGATAGTCTACTCTTTCCCTTTGGTCTACTCTCTCCTTTTGGGTGTAGCCTTTAGCCACTAACCTAGCTATATATTTGTCTATTTCACCATCACTTTTATACTTGACCTCATACACCTACTTACAAACTATGGGTTTCTTACCCTTTGGAAGATAGACTATTTCCCACGTCTGGTTCTTTTCTAAGGCTTCTATCTCAAGGTTCATTGCCTCAACCTGCACATCACTCTTTACAGACTCTTCATATGGTCTAGGCTTATTAAATGTATCAACATTACTCAACAAACACAGATAAGTGGGTGAGACATATCTACAAGTGATGTAATTCTCTATGGGATAGAGACAATTTCCTTTCACTATTACATGAATCAAATGCAGCTATGTTACATATATAGTCTTGTGACCATATGGGTTTCTTTCAGCCTCTTCGATCATTGGTCTTGTAGTTTGTGACATAGATATGGTAGGATCGTGAGAAACAAATTGATGCATATAATTTCCACTTAGATCACTAAGAGGCAGGCTTTTTTTTTTAATTGAAAGGCAAGCGCAAGGCGCTTGAAAGTTACATGAGTCACATATAATATACAATGACATAGAAATAGAGGGACATATATCTAAATCAAGTTTGGTAAGCTAACATTAGATTCAAACATGAAATTGGCGGATTGCTAAGAAAGAGAAGTTCCATATTTGAGTGATGAGCTATGTTAGCTATGAAGTCAACACACCGGAGTGAGTCTCTGTCAGCATGAATGATTTGTAAGTCCCAAGCGGAGTAGATAAGTGATATGGCTGCAAGGATCTCATAGTTCATAGGGTGATTTGGAATCCCAACATACATTAGTGTTTGAATCGCCTCTATTGAGTCTGAGAACAGTTGGATCTTATTAAAGCCCTTTTGTTTGCAAAGTTGTAGTCATGTATAGATAGCAAGAATCTTTGCCATTGTAGGCAAGCAAGTTCCAAGTTTTTGCATGAATCCTCCCTTATGTGTGTGTATATATATTATGATCGTAAAACAAAAAAAAAATCAACTCCCTTAACTCTTCAATCTTTATTCACTCCCCCTTGGTGATCGGTAGGGGAACTATCTATAAAGGGAAATTGATGTTCTTGAAAAGTAACATGTCTATTGACTAATATGCACTTTGTATGCAAATTGAGCAAAAGAAAACCTTTTTGATTCCATGGATAATCTAGCTATAAAAACTCATGAAACAGATTTGGAAGCATGTTTATCAATATTAATTAAATCAGTGACACAAGCTAAACAACCAAATTCCTTCAAATAATCATAACTATGTTGTTTGGTGAGGGACTCGTAACAGCAAAGTGTGAAACTGCTGCTACCCATTAAGAGCAAATGAGTGTGTGGGCATATGGATATTTCCTTTGTTTTCATTATTGCTTCTCCAAATAATGTGATTTGCATTCTTGAAACTAATTGATCCGCTGGTCATATATCATTTTTTGGTAGAAAGGCTTATGTTACATTCAGTTCGGAATTAAAGTCCTTATTAAATTCGTTAAATAGAAGTGAATGGTACAAATTGAGAATGTATAATTAAGGGAGGAACCAAATATGAGAAGCGGATAAATATAATCGTGGAGTTTTCAAGTTCTCTTGTGAATGGGTTTCATAGAACCCATTACATCAAGTGGTGTGATTGGGTTTTATAGGTTTAAAATATGTCACTTTATGAGTTATATATTCTTGTTATGATTATCATCAGTGGTTTTCTTTAAAAAACTATTAGAATGGTCCAAACAGTTTGTCTCACTCTCAGTTTTAAAAAAAAAAAAAAAAAAACCTCTAGCGGTATTATCTCAAATAAAGTGGATACCATTTATCTGTATTAAAGCTATCCATGATATAAGGACAACTCAGATGAGCATGCTATTTGAAACAGTAGTAATTCATAAAGCTTAATATTTAATGCTGTGGTCTCAGCAAGATTAGTTTATTTATTTATTTTTTATATATATAAATTTTTGGAAAGGGGTCCACGATCTAAGAGCAGGGTGAAATCTCAATTCCTCTTAGATGATACCAACATCGTGCAAGGCGAGCCGTCAATTACCCTCAGGCGTTAACTTAAACATCCTAGAGCTAGGATACCTCCAAGCGCCGCGACTGGATGATTAGTTTATTTTCTTTACATTGATTTTGTTATTATTTTATCAATGTTAGTTTTCCCGGCTTAGAGTATCATTTTTGTTAGGGTTAAGTTGCATCCAACATTTTGAAGTAATTTTTTAAGTGTACAACTACACTACATAATTTTTTGTATTTGGTGCTGAATGCATCAAAAAATATTTTATGGTACTAAATACACTTAAAAAATATTTTAGGGTACTGGGTGCAACAAAAAATATTTCAAGATATTGAACACAACTAAAAAATACTTGAGGATGTTGGACACACAATCATATAGTTTAAAATACTAAATGCTTTAGAAAAAATACGTTAGGGTGCTAGATGCATCTTAACCTTTTTTGATATTGTGCCAACAATATTGTCATTTGAGGATTTTCTTAGAAGTTCTCTAACAGTGGCGACAAATTCATCATGGAAGGGTGAAATGTCCCTAGGCTTTATGAGTTTTTATTGTTAAATATATTGTGGCATTATATGTGATCATATTCAACTTGACTGTCACTATAACTAAAAAGAAATAGTGGATTATATGAACAGAAAATTACCCATGGGTAATTACCCACTTTGGACCTCTTACATGCACTGTGACACTTTTGCCAGTTGAACTGTTTTGACTATGTGTTATTTATTCACATGATAATATATGTAAAATAAAATTTTTAAAATGTAATATATATATTAATATATTTATTTTTTAAAAAATTAATATTTAAGAAATTTTATTTTCTTATTTCATTTAAATATTTATTCTTCATATAAAATATATTATATATTTAATATTTTATTAAATATTAAGTTTATGATATTTCTCTTTTTTATTTTTTATTTTATATTTAATTATCACTATTTTTATTTATTTACATTATTATTATTATTATTTAAATATTACCGATAGAATTTTGTGGGTAATCATTACCGATGGAAAAAAGTCCATTAGCAATTACGGGTGGATTACCCACAGAATTCCGTTCCTAATTTTTGTGAGGAATTACCCACAGAATTCTGTGGGTAACCTATTGGTAATTACCCACGGAAAAGATTTTGTCGGTAATTCTATCAATAAATTTATTTTCTAACAGAATTTTCAAACAGAATTTACCAACGGAATTTTTCTGTCGAAAATCCATCGGTGATTTTACCTATGGACATTCTGTCTGAAATTATTGATGAACTTTCTTGAGGGGTAATTCAGTCGGTATTCGGATTTTTTTTAGTGATAGTTTAATCAATCTAGGGGCATTGTCATATGGCATACAAGTGGACATTCAACTTGTAATAAATTTAGATCTACAATTGTCCCATCTCACGCAAGTATATCTCTCACATTATATAAGCAATAGATGTTGTATTATTTGAATATTGAATTAAATGTATGAATTTTAACTAGATATTTATTGTCCATTCATTTCTTTTAAGAAAGTGTGTATTCACCCCATCTTAAAAATAATTGATAAATAGGATCATGTTTGAAGAAGTATTGAAAATGGAGACAATTAGAAATTATATTTTATAATTATTCATCTATTTTGATATAAAAATTATTGGCAGAAGTTGAGAATAGGTTGTTTATTCAGCTCAACTCAATAGCCATGTTTTAGGGTATATCTCGTCCATCAGAGGGGAGGTTAATTAAATTTAAGTGTGATGAAGTTATAGACTTTAGTTTAAGAAGAGGGGAGAATGTTTGATTTCTTATTTAGGTTAGAAAGATAGGTGGAGAGATAATTATAAGTTGACAAATATATCATTTTCTTTTTATTTATTATATATTTTCCTTATCTTACAGTTTTATATCAAAATTCTTATTTCTTAATTTATAAATTCAAAAAATATCATACCTCGTCAGTATATGATTAAAAAAATTATATACTATTTTATTAATTTTGACATCTATATATGTCATCTATTTAAAATTGTTTGTTAAAATTTATTCCCAATCTAAAATACGATAAAACTTAAACCTTAAAATCTATTCATTTAGAAGGTTTGATGCAAAATATTATCAATGACATAGGCACAAGCTACTATTAAGCATGGAATGAGTTACTAGGGCTTTTGTGGAGGGTTTGTCATGACATGGTAAAAATTAATTATAAAAGAAAATCCCAAAAAAGACAAGGGAAATAGGAAATTTTTAGTTTAGAGCAGCAAAATCGGGAAATTCCAAATTAGTCTTTTAGTACCGAAATGCTTCTGTTGTTGTTAACTGAGGGACTCTTGTTGTTAAAAATCCAGTGGCATTTTCTATACTCTTGACGCAATAAATTGCCTCCAATTCTTGCTTTTCTTTCTTTAAATCATGAGGCTTCTTCTTGCTGATTCTGAGCTGAATAAATGGCTACTGGAAGTTTCATCTGTGTCATCGAGAAAACTTGAAACTTTGTTTTTTCATCATTTTCTGTTTTCAGCAGCTAGAACAATCAGGCAAAAGTAAAGATTGGCCATTTTACGATTGGTCATCATAGTTAACTGTTATGTGTGTCTATATAGAAACTTCCATCTTTGTTTTCTTAATAAAGCTGGCCTGATCTTGTCTGTTGCAGGTTTATATAAAAGTGGTTTACCTGTAGTTTCCCAATATACTGAAAGGTTAAAAATTGTTGATCTTTTTCCTTTTTCTGATAGTTGCAGGAGTAGAGAATCAGTTTTTGCATTTCAATAACTTTTGCAGCAATTAATTATTTAGTTAGCTTGGCATGAATTTGTTTATTAAGATTAATTTTAAGGTACAGAAAATGATAAGAAGGATTTCGTAAAAAATAAATTTCCACGATCAAGACTAATAATGGGAATAGTTTATGCTATGACCTTTCCATGAAGATGAATAGATGATAATCTTTCCATCCCTTCTTCATTTTCCAAATCGTTGCTCAAAAATCAAAATAGAGCCCAAGTCTATGCCATCTCCCTCACTAACCTAAGAAACATATGAAAAAAATATTTACTACTCCTCAAAACTAACAAATACTTTATAAAAATGATAAAAGAAAAAGAAATTTCCCTATAGTAGGTACCACTCTGATCCTCGTTAGGAACATATTTTAACAAATTTTTACATATCAAATAATGACAGTTAAGTTATTAAATATGTATTAAGTTGATAAGTTTTGTTGAATTTACATTATTTAATTATCTCTGTCCCCATTTACAAATCATTCTCACCTCTCTATGCTCTCCTGTTCCAACAAAAATTAAGTAAAAGTAAAGTTAGAAAATAGTCATCAAACCAAAAATTTCTTCCACACAAAATGTGGTGTATGCCAACAGGATGTAATTAATCCAAACTGTGACCGTACATAAGATAAATAAAAGCAGGCGTCAATCTGCTTGAACATAGCATTTAATGGGTGTGCGTAGGTTCAGACGAATGCACACGTAGTTCTGTTTTCACCACCTGTGTAGGGTCCTAAATCAATTGTTTGAAATTGCAACTATGGATGTGAGTTGAGTTGTAACGAAAGTTATTTGTGAATTGAGTGTTGTTGGGTCATTTTACGGGAGTGAGAAATATATTCACTACAAAAAATTTGACTTTAAGTTAAAAGTCTTAAAGTCGCCGCCGAAAGAGTTTCAGCAGCCACTTTTTGTCACCGCTGTTACGACTGTCGTTGAAAATATTAGCAATGACATTTTTAAGTCACCGCTAAAAGTATATTATCAACAACGACTTTTCGTCGCCGCCGAAGCCACTTTCGATAGCAACAAAAGGTCACCACTGAAGCCCACTGAAGCCCCTTTCGGTGGTGACAAATGGTCGCCGCCGAAGCCACTTTCAGCGATGACAAAAGGTCACCACTAATAGTATTTTTAGTATTTAAAAAATTATTCAAATTTTATTAAAATTCAAACCTCTAACATGATTTAAAACATCAAAATAAAATAATAAATAACTAAAACTGAAATATATAACATATGTAGAACTAATAATGCATTAAACAAAATATTTACACAATTCTTTACAATCATCAAAGTAATTACAA
>JBAGKO010006992.1:0-11828 GCA_037177275.1 Acacia concinna | reverse complement strand
ACAACAATTTTGATTCTTTGTCCTAATTATCAACTATGCTCACTTTCTTCCTAAATGTGATCTTCAATATGTATAAATTTAGCAAAAGGAGCAAGAAATTAGAGGTAAATATGCCAATTTGACATGAATTTTGTGGAGTTAACAAAAATTGACATATATTTGACTCTTTATCTTTAGCGGCCATTTTTTGATGGTATCTTCATCAGTTGGATTTTAATAAAGCTTTCCTAAATGATGATCTTCTTGAAGAAGTCTATATGAGACAACCACTAGGTTTTGTTGCTCAAAGGAAGAATGGGAAGGTGTACTTACTCCAGAAATCACTATATGGGTTAAAGCAGAGTCCTCGAGCTTGGTTTAATAGATTTTGCACTATTGTCAAGAAATTTAGATTGCATTAGAGTATGTGTGATCATTTTGTGTTCTATTAGTAGTCAGATGTTGGAATGATACTTCTGGTTGTATATGTTGATGATATTGTAATCACTGGCAATAATATTTTAATTAGGTATCTTAGAGCTTAAGATATTCCTTAATTCTCACTTTTAGACAAAAAGATTGAGGACTATTAAAGTATTTTCTTGGGATTGAGGTTATGAGAATAAAAAAAGGTGTCTTTTTTACTTAGCCAAAATATGTTCTTGATCTTCTGAATGAAACCGGGAAACTTATAGTGACATCAAGTAGTATTCCCATGGTTTCAAATCCATTTCTAGAACTGAATAAGAGCATGTTTAATGAACTCCTTGAAGATTTGAAGAAAAGGGCTGATATAGAGAAACTCAAGCCATTTTCCTAACCCTAAGAGATATCGCTAATAAATTGGGAAGTTAAATTATTTGATAGTGACTCGTCCTAATATAACTTTCACATAGTGTTCTTAGTCAATTTATGCAATCTCCAATAGTTGAGTAGTGGAAAGCATTAGA
Organism: Acacia concinna; assembly: GCA_037177275.1. Classification (NCBI taxonomy): domain Eukaryota; kingdom Viridiplantae; phylum Streptophyta; class Magnoliopsida; order Fabales; family Fabaceae; genus Acacia; species Acacia concinna. The sequence goes on along the minus strand of JBAGKO010006992.1, from coordinate 10,899 downwards.
GCATGTCTTGCATTATCTGAAGGGTTCCTCTGGTCGTGGCATACTTTAGAGTGCTTCTATAATGTAGATCATGTAGTTTCGAAGGCTACAAGAAAATCCACTATAGAATATTGTGTGTTTATGGAAGGTAATTTGATATCTTGGAGAAGTAAGAAACAAGATGTGGTATCAAAATCAAGTGCGAAAGTAAAATATAGAGCCATGTCACAGTTAGCATAGGAAATCATATGGTTTTCTCAACTAATGCAAGAAGTTGGTATTATTACATCATTGCCTGCAAAGCTATGGTATGATAATAAGGTAGCTTTACACATAGTCTCGAATTTCATGTTTTATGAACATATAAAGCATATTGAAATCGACTGTTACTTGTTCATAACAAGATCAAAGAAAACCTCAATGCTACAAGCATGTGCGATCTAATGACCAACTAGGTGATCTCTTGACAAAAGCCCTAAGTGGGACACAAATTGAATACCTTTATCACAAGTTGCATATGATTGACATATATGCTTCAACTTGAGGGGGAGTGTTAGAAAATAGAATATTCTTTATTATAGGAGGAAATTGTTTAGTGATTTATATGTCTATATATATTAGGAAATATTGTATGTCATTAATTTCAAGTGTCTTAGTCTCCTATATGTAAGCATCACTCTTGTACATGAATAGGCAAGGAATTCAGTTATTCTTCCTTCTCATGTTTGTTTCCCTTATTCTATAATTATCACAAATACTCAAGAACTGATATATTAATTTTGATTTTTAATCATATATGGTTCTTAATCTTAACGATTAGAGAACTAATCAACTCAATTTGTTCCATGTTATATGCAGCTGAAAAATCCATAGGAATTTTTTATGGGATGCTTGGATATAATATACCAAACAACCAAGAAATGATAGAACTATATAAATCCAATGGCATTAATCGGATGCGTATTTACTCTCTAGAACCCCTAAAAGGTTAAAATATTGAAGAGTTGCTTGATGTGGTTAACCTTCAATCTTTTATTGATCCTTCATATGCCAATAATTGGGTTCAAAAGTTTCAAATATTGAATCAGTTTTAATCAATACTACTTACAAACGAAGAATAATAACAATAATATGTACTTTTTGTTGCTTGTAATAAATGTGACATGAGCATGCTCAAATTTTGTCTTGGTTAATGTATCCACAACTCCATGTTTCGAAGTTATAATAAAACTTTTAATTTCCTTGTGTTTTTCTCATAAGTTCTAAGTAATAAACTATGCACATGCAGTGTTGTTTTGTATTTTTAGTTAGTTGATCTATAGTGCGTGTTCTTACGCGCATATCATTGAATATTTATGTTGCAAATGTTATTAAGTCATTCTTGTTGAAAAAATGAAATGATTAGTTATCTACTAGGCGCCATTACTTATCCTTATTATCAAAGGAAAGATATGAGGATCCATTATCAAATATTATATTTATTTAGTCTTGTCCCATGAGTGAACAAGAGCAGTATGGTGGTGTGAATGCATACTTACTTATTCTTATAATGTGAAAATGTCTGATGGAGCATAAGTGGCTTGAATAAGATCATCAAGTGTTGTAGGCGGAGGAGGAGCCTTGGATGAGTAGTACTAACAACCATCCATTGTTCATGGTAATTGAACAATGATAGGTACAAAATATAGAGCATAAGATTCCAAAAGTATATATATATAGGTCATATCAAATAATAAAGAGAGATTGATATATCGTTGCCACAACGACTTAACACCAATAATGTAGTTGAGCAATAACTTTAAACTTTTACTTGAGTCAACACAATTTGGATAATTATAGCCTTAATTACTTCTTAGTGCATAATTTCTCCCCCTAATTGCATTTAAAGTTATATTTGTTAGTATGGGATTCTTAATTTCCTAAGAGTATCTTTTGATCCACTAAAAGGCATTCCAATTATGTTAATTCCTAATTCTTTTGAAAATAAGTACTTAATTGGATTAATTTAAATACAATCCTAATGAGACTATGTAAGGCCAATAGGTATATGTCTATCTTAAAAACAAATTAAGTCTGAAAACCTAATCCTACACGATTCAATTGGAGGTCTATTCTAAATTATATATGTCTATGCTCTTTTAGAACACCAAATTAGTCTCAATTACAGTTTTTTTATTTGAGAATAATTAAGTAAATAATTAAATTAAAAATATATATAATATTAAAGCAACTAACAACGAAAACTGTCATTCATTAATCCATTATCAGACAAAATAATCAAAAACAAAGATTTATCTATATAAACTGAATATTGTCATGAATAACATAATAGCTAACTAAAGAAAAAATTAAGAAGTGAAAGGAAAGGAGAAACATAATGTCAATGCCAAATTTTTATCCACATTATAGCTCTTTTGCAACGGCAAACTTTAATGCCCATCTATTAAAATATAAGCTCTTGCATTGCTATCACCAAAAAAAGAAAATAGAGCACATCCCCTTATTGTGTTTATCTCTTGTATATATAATATATTTCAATACTACATAATTGTCTATATATGGTGGTTATTTGGATCACTAGCATATATAAAGAGGTAGAATTAATGCAGAAATATATATGATGGTTTCTCTGAAAAAGTGGCATATACTAAAAACAATTATATGATTGTTGTTTTAAAAAATGTCATATATGTGTGCATTTTTTTTAAAAAAAAATAAATTCTAGATATGGTTGTTGTTTTATTAAAACTGTCATATATAGAATGTGTATATATGGCATTTTTTTCATTAATAAACTACCATATAGATTACATATGACAGTTGTTTTAATAAAATTGACATATATACAAGTTTTAAACTTTGTTTTTGAACCCTATTTCCACAATTTTAAACTTTCCTCCAGTTCTCAACACTCTGTTTGAACTTTTTTGAAAAATATTTTCTGGCAAACTCACCATTATTTCCCTCTATTATTGCTGAAATCTTGATTCCCCTCCTTCCCATGCCCGTGGTTATTGTGAGTGGGTTGTTTAATTCCTAGTTTGTGATTATTTGCCACTTCTAGCCTATTCATTGTCAATGCTTGTAAATCGCTAAAAGGTTAGAAACTTCAATAGAATAGAATCATTTCTATGTTGTATAGAGTTCATTTGGTTATGATGTGAAAGTTCAATTTAGTTTTTTGTTGTATATACTTGGATTATCTGTGCCTTTTCTTAATTATCTATGTAGTTGTCTTCTCTATTCTTTTATTTGGACACTTGTTACACTGTGATTGGTAAATTTGGCTTTACATTGTGCTACTTTGCCATTTATCATATTACTTTACAACTTGCTACATTCTAATTGGCATGTATGCTAAACTTAAGTCTCACAAAATTGTTTTTGCTTTTGGAATTTTGTGGCAATTAGTGAAAAAATAAATTCTCAATTGCATGCAATTTCAGTCAAGCTAAGTACATGAACTTTGCATTCTAAAATTGTCATTGATAGATGATACCCTTTTGCTTAGCATAACTGCAGTAATTGTTAGTGTATTCTAGATTTTTGCTTGACTAAATCAATGCATGTTAACATTTGAAATGCAATTTTGTCCTTACAATATCACTTTTGTCCTTACAATATCACTAAATAGAGTTTCCTATGTTATAGGTTGATATGATGGCATCTCATAATTATCAAGTAGTGTTGGGGCTCTAAATGACCAGCCCAACCTAATGAATATTCCCATGAACTGGTTGATAGAGATGCACAACAAATGAGGAAGGAAGATTAAGCTTTAAGGATGGGTCTTATCGTGATGAGTGATGTTGCCTTGCTTTTTCACTAAAATAGTAAATTAAACTAGGTCTTAACTTAGTATGTAGTTTAGGGTCAATCTAAACATGATCCCAAGAAGCAATTTATGGGTTTCTTTAGAATTCAATTTAAGTGAGAAAATATGCAAATTTGTGCACCCAACTAGAGTGCAAAATACTATTATCTAAATACGATTAAACTAACTAAATGAAATATATAATGTCTCTAAAACCTATATGAGAATGAGAATGAGAAAGCAATTTTGGGGGGTTTGTTTTTTTTAATGAAAATCTTAAGTAAAGGGATTAAATTAAAAACAAGATTTGAATCATTTATGATGAAGTGATCAACTTAGGATACAAATGGAATTAACTTTCTTCACCCAATTTAATTAATTAGATCAAAGAGAGTTTAATAGAATGGTTGGAGTTAACATAATTAAATTATCTATAACACTTAATCCATTAGAGAACTCATAATGGACTAAGAGCTAATTAATTAAACCCATTAACATCAATCACAAATAATTTCAAATTAATTTTAGAAATTATGTTTACAATTGTCTAATTAAACAACTAAATAACTAACCAACTCAATCAAACAATCAAGAGGATAAACTAAGTTGACAATTAAATTAATAATAACAACTTCATTAATAACTCAATTGACAACCTTAAGGTTTGCAAACAAAAATTCTATCAATAATCATAGCATAAATCAGTTCAAAATATTAATACAATTCAAATGAGATATATCTTCAATCTAAAACAAGATCGTTCTCAAGAAATACAACCCAAAATTATTTAAAACTAAATAACTCAAAATCTTAAATCAGAAAAGAAACTCACTTTTGGTCTTCAATTGTAGCTCCTAGGCTCTAGTCTTCTTCCATGATCCTCCTAAATTACCTCCTAAAAAAGCTTAAGCTGCCATGGGAATTTTCTCTCCTCTACACGTTGAACAAGCCACAGCCATGTGATCTGATTGTGGTTAATGGATGATAATGTGGATATATAGATAGATAGGATTGCATGGTTAATTGGAGTGGGTGGTGTGCATGAATTAATGAATGGCGATGAGTGTGTGCATGAGAGTGAGGGATGCGCAGGTGGGGTGTGTGGTGGATGATGATGATTTGAAGAGTCTCAGCGTGCGTCTTTTCGATAAAAAAGTGGCGGCTAGGTCTTTTTAATAGGAAGGAGGAGGAAGTTTTGGATATCAATTTAGGCCATCAAAATTCAAGTAGCTTAATAAAATTTATCTATTAGATATTTTTCAAAATTCTCAAATTAATTTTACATCATTGGATTTAATAATCTTCTTTTCCTTATCATACATGAATTAAATGAGATTGTGATCTATCATATAATAGAAAATATTAATCTATTAAAAATAAGAAATTTAAATATTATCAATTTAAGCGCAATGATATCTAATTAATTCATATTTATATTATCTCCTAGAATTAGCTACTAATCCAAATATTCCCTAATAAATCAAAATTAGCCTAGAATAGTGCCCAAATTAATTAAATAAGGAGGGATAAAATATGTAGATTTGTGCTTTATCAATGAGTATGATCCACAAGGCAAAGAGAGATGAGCAGAAAGTTTACAAACATAAAATGAAATAAGAAAGGCCAAGTTGCGCGTTCCTACAACTTCATCAGCTACCTCAGGTATGTGATCAAATGCTTTGCTTTTGATTTGTGGTCTGCCTTCAACAAAGGTAAGGAGAAGAAGAAATTTGTTTTTGGGAAGTATAAGAAGATTATGCACTCCTTTTCATGATTTTTGAACAAGAAGTATTTAGCATATTTTAACTCTGTTGACGCCGTGATAGTTCTAACCTTGACAAGGGACATTGTCAAATTGGAGCAGTGAGTTTTTCGGGGTATAACGTACTCCAATGTTTAGGGTAAGGTTTACAAATTTGTGTTATCAAAAAACTAATTACCAAAATTATAACTCCTATGTTGTTTCTTTCCACAAACACTAATTGCAATAAACCATTGGAGAGGGTGAAGAAGAACAATTCTAGCCTCTATAGTGGAGGTCGCAATGGGTACACTAACATTGAGCAGAAGGTGTTAGACAATAGGGGGTCTTTGTCAAATGTGACCATCTGCCATTCAGAGTTGTAGGTTACTGAACGACAAGAGATAAAGATGACAAAGTTGGCAATCCTTACTTGCAAGAGGTAGTCAAAAGAGTGGAAAGTGTTGTTGGTTTCAATTTAATAACAATGTAGTTATGGTTTTACTGGCTTTGGGTCCTAACCACGAAGTGCGTCTGAATGTTTTTACATTATAGCTTAAGTCAAGAAGTTTGGCAAGGCCAACATTCAAAGGATAAGGATGTCTTGGAGCTAGCTCTAGGCCCTAACCACGACGGTTGGTATAAGGGTACGATTATAGAGTTAGCAAAAAAAACCTCCAGATGCATAAGAAGATGGCTAAGCAATATGATGTACAGATTGAGACACTGAAGGCCATAACTGAAAAGCTCCAGAGGCAGCTTAAAGAACAACAACTAATAGTTAATTAGTAGTCCTCCAAGACAAAGAGGGAAAGTAGCTGAGTGTGGCGCCTTACACCCCAAGTGTCAAAGATAGCTGCACAGTCCCCTCGCACATTCTACTTGAGGTAGTAATTTCTTTAATTATTGTGTTTTTTATTTAAGTTAAACTTGCTATATTCTATATCTTCTCTTGGTTCAGGGTGAGGCGGATGTTGAGTGGTTGGTTGATAGCCTAGCATGGAATACAGTTGCTATCGGCTACATGTGCAACTTATCAATAGAGCATATGACGATTCACAAGTAACCTCTCCTTGATAAGCATATTAAGATAGTATTGCATACGACTCTCAAACCTCCCTACATCCTCCTGGTACCTATCACAGATGCCACTACCGTGAAAAGAGGAGTAGTGGCTTGTTGTGTTGCCAAAGCACCTCATCACTGTCTTTACAAAAAAAAATGAAACTGAAGGTTTCTCTTCTTCTTTTGTTTCTTGTTTATAAATACTAGTTATTCCTAACTTGTTTTTCTTGTTTAGTTGATGAGGAGGAAGAGCAACTTAGGAGCTCAGTCCAATATTGGTTTAATGTCTAATATATCAAACAATATGTCAGGGGCAGCACCTATGATGGATCCTACTATTGTTGCAGCCTCAACTAAGACTTTGCCTACCTTGCCTGTGCCTATGCATTGCTTATGCCTACATCTAAGCCTATGCCTCTGCATGTTTCCAATACATACTAGATGGCTTTAAGGTTTCACAATTACTTGATCATTGAAAAAGACCCTCTACAGCACGAATACATTTAAATAGTCACCTTTGAGTAATACAAAATGTAACATCCTGAAAATTTTTAGTCCTAGATAGGGTATTTGGGATAGACCGAGTGTCATACCCTGATATTTTTTTAGGCTTAGATGGGGTACTTAGGATGAACTGAGGGCCTTAGTTTGTAAAGGGGAGAGAGATCTCACAACTATTGAAGTGAAATCAGGGGAAAGACCTATGTGCAAAAAGTAAGAATTCAACAAAGTTTAAGGCTGGAATTCAATTTGGTTTGAAAGCCCCAAAAATTTTCATAAAATCACAGAAAATAGAAAAGAGTATGTAGAATAGTATATAAGTCTTAGAATAAGGTTATGAGGCCATATAAATATTTACTGAATTTTTGAATATTTTAATAATTTTTAGCCATACAAGGTGTTTGGCCAAAATTTAATTACTTCAGATATATAGGGATCTCAATGTTCTGGATTGGGATTAGGATAAATTAGTATAATATGTAAGAGAATTTCTAAAATTATCTTAAACCCAGAAGGAGGTTCAGCAATATTAGTAAAAATCGCCAGAAGTGAATTTTGCCGATAAAAGGCTTTTTTCATAAAGGAATTTATTTGGGAGTTCTAGATGTCCAAAAATTCTGAAATTTTAATGGTAGCCTACTGGGATGTTTAGAGAGTTGTGGTAAAAGTTTGGGAATTTTTCAACAAGTATAGAATTTTTCCCAGTAATCTAGCCGGTACAGGAGAAACTGTCTGTAGAAATTAAGCCAGATGAACTCTTTGAGCCCACAATAGGTGGCACCAGCTTTGTTTGCTTAGAGGAGGAGATGGAAGTTTCTAGAACATTCTATAATCTCTTGGAACATGACACATGTCACGTAGTTGCTAAAGTTGGCATTTTTGGCTTTTATGTGTAGCCAAACAAAGCCTTAAATTATTCTATAAATAGAACCCATTCCCCCCTTTTGGCCGTGAGTTTTAGAGTACCATAGGGAACCTCTAGCAATTTCAAAACTCAGGCTTTTCTAGAGGAGATACAAGCGACGCTGATCCGGTCTTCAGTCTCGATAAATTCTAGCCTCTATTCTCTTGCAATTTTCTCTTTTTCTCCACTATTTTTGGGGCAATTCCAAGGCTTTTCATAAGGCCCCCCCGACCGATTGATTGTATTTATGTTGCTATATAATGTTGATTGTTTTACATGTTTAATGGCGGAACATATTATGTTTTAATTGTATGTGTTATTATCAAACTACATTGTATGACACTTTTGCATGTTTTAAAATATGTTGTTGTTGCTTACCTCCAGTTTTCATAATTTAACATGATTTCGTTTGACTATGCCTATCACATAGGTTTCATACCTGATCATTGATTAGCTTACTGCAAGCGTATGGGTCACAAGTAGTATAAAATTATCGTTCCCACAAGGACTAAGACAAAAGTGGATTAACCTTCACAATTATGCTATTAATTAGGTTTAGTAAAACCATTTTAAATGTTTTTATCCTAAAAATTACTTCAATGTAAGAAAAGGAAAACAATTTAATTAACAGAAAATTAAATATCTAATTCAAGACAAGAGGAGCATAGGATTATTTCTTACCATTACAATTCATGAGACTTAGATAATTACCACTCTGTTAGTGATTAAAAGACATTACATGCTAGTTTAAGGTTCAAAATCATTTGATCAAGCTTTCTCAAGTCAAAATCAAATTTATATAATCAATTAACATGCACAATCTCTTGCTACATTTTAAGAAAAAATATTCATTAAGCTCCAAATTTATATCTCTATGATACTGACAAACCATTCATTTAATCCCTAAATTTCAAGTCTAGCATAATTTTACTTAAGTTCTACAACTAAATTAACTTTCTCGAGCTTAATTTAATTGAACAAATCAATCTAGGTGGTGGCCAATCACAAAGAAACGTTAGGCATAAGATAAAATTAACACATAATTATCATTAACAACTAAATAGAGTATTAATAAGTCACAATTCTTGCAATGGTTTAAAAAATCCTAAGGCAAATTAAATAATCATAATCATCATAAAAATCCTCTCAGCTAACACAATTCAGAGTATGACACATAAAGAAAGAAAGAAACAAAGAACAGAGAACAAAATGGTGCTAGTGAAGGATAAAGTAGAGCTGAAAAGTGGCACGGTTGTTCCCTCTAATACATCTCTGTTCCAGCTCTCCAAGCGGGATCCAAAAGTGACAAAACACGATTTTTCTCGCCACTCCACTCTGGTCTAGTCGCTTTCCTTCGTTTGAGAAAGATGGTTCTAGTCCAGCAAGGTGCTATTCTCCAACCTCATCTTCCTCTCTTTTGTTACTTGCTAGACCTAGGGAAGAAGACGATGAACAGTAGCTAAGGTTGCTTCGCCAAGTCCAGCCCTCAATCGCGTCTCTCTATGATTCGCTCTCCCTTAGGTTTCTGCTCTGGTTTTTCAATCCCTCTCTGTTTTTCACCCAAAGGATGATGATACAAGCTTTGCGACTGCCTCCAATCCTCCTAGCTCGGGTCTCTTTTTTAGGTTAGCTAATCCCTTCCGACGTCACATGCTCTCTTGCCATTTAAACTAAAGCCATTTAAATTGATGCAATCTTCCCCAAATGCCATGGACCTAATTAAGAATAGAAAAGGATATAGTAGTAGTAGTAATAATAATAATAATAATAATAAACCCAAATTTTTTATCTTTTTTCATATTATTAAAATTTATTTAATCTTTTACCTAATCTTACCTATTTCTATTTAATCTAAAATTAGAATATTTTATTTAAAATCCCCTAAATAATGCACCAAATCAATATCTTAACAAAATTTCCAATAAATCCCTCTAATTTAGCAATTACAACTCCCAAATATGAAAGCAAGCATTTCACCCAAGGGGGTGAATTGGGTGTTTAAAAATTTTGGAGACTCAAAAACTCAAACACATACTGGTTCGATCAAACTCATTACCTATGTCCAGTTCTCAGTCACCACTGAGTTCCACTATTGCTCAAGATTACAACGGGCTCTTGGTGCCTCAGTACAGACTCAATTGAATCTTTAAGAGATCACTCCCCTTTACAAAATACAATCCAAGTCCCCACTCAAAGTATCCCAATTTTGAGTATCTCACAAAAGTTTGTGGAAGATAATAAATACTCTCTCAATAGAGTTGAATGATTACCACTGAAGAACAGAAAGAATTAATGACAAATTAAATGAAACACACTAAAAAAATTTATGACTTGAATAGATAATTCATTAATTGTTGCCATTATTAATGTTCTCATATTTATAGTGTCCGAGGAATTATTGACCGTTGGTATTCCGTTTGTAACCATTGAGCTCTCATCATTCCTCTAGGTAGTTTACGTTGAGACACAAAGCATTTTGCTTCTTGGTCATAAAGAGAGCCGTTGAGGTTGTAGAAGGAAGGTAGGTGAAGATTTAACCAAATTTGGTAAAGAGCATTTAATGCGTCTGACACATTCACCACACCAGTTGATTTGTGCTCAAAGCTACTCCAAATGGTTCATAACTTGTTCTTAGATATAATATTGATTATTAGCAAAGGTTAGAAGTAAGTGGGTATCAATAAAATTGAATCTTGAATGATTGAAAGGTTTACGCTATTATACTCTGTTTTTCTGGAAATTTGACATTTGAAATATCTTGAGGTTTGAAGTCATTCTTGAGGTAATCCTTTAAAAATCAATAGGCTCAAGGATTTAGTCACAAATTAACACATGAAAAATTTGAAGAATGTATCCTCGAGAATTTTACAAGTTATGATTACCTTGAGGATGTGA
>JBAGKO010006935.1:0-11831 GCA_037177275.1 Acacia concinna | reverse complement strand
ATGAATAGTGCTTTTTGACCATATGAACAGTACTTCTTTGAGAGCATCCACGCGCTGATTTCTATGCAATTATGGCTGGGCATTATTTTTCCCTTAGAGAGGGATGTAAGAGCTTTCTAACGAACTTGGAACCACTTCATTCCACTTTGTATAGAATTATTTATGATTTTTCAAAGTTGGTCAAAAATAAGGGCTGTATGAATAGTAACCCGAGGATTGAAAATTTTTATTCCTTGTTTTCTCAACTTAAAGTCATAACTAATGGTTTCAAAGGCCATAATGGAGTATGGTAATGTGTTAGAAAGTGGGGTGTGACAGCCCACATTTTAGCTGCCACTTGGTGCGCCACTTCTTGTTGCAATATCGTAGTAGTTGAGGTAAGAACTACTACTAATTGCGTAGTTTGTAGCAGTTTTATTAAACCACTACAAATAACAATTTTTTGTAGTGATATACATATATACATAGACATATACCTATATGATACGATACCGGGGGTGGGACGGACCAGCTAAAAACAAGTTTAGACACACTGAACGAGATAGATGATTGGAGGTAGGACCTTAAGAGAATTTGTCTCTTACAACCTAGACATAGCACCATAAGGATGATCAATCTTTAATATAGTCAAAGTACTCTCACAAGAATACAGGGATGTGAGCAAATCTCACACAAAAGAAATTAAATTCTCTAAGAACAAAGTTCTAATCATATGATTGTATGAAAAGATTACATAATAGAGTATTTATAGGGTAAGACTCTTAAAAAAACCCTAATATGAAAACCCTAGTTGGTAACCTAAGCCCAAAAGCCCAATATAAGCTATTTGAGCTTAAAACACTAGGTGAATAAAATATACCAAAAATATGTGCGAAAATATAATAAAAATAGACAAACTAAAAGACCTTCTAAAATATTTGAACTTGTTAGCTAAGATAAAATAATCTAGAAGACACACACTACCTAGATGATCACATCATTAATGAGATGTATCTTATTTGACTCTACTAGCTGATGGAATATAAAATAGGCAAGTCTTTGCCTTTAAGAAGCAATCAATACAAAATAGGAAACTAATTAAAACAAATAGAATCCTAATTAACTCCATATAAGACCAATCTTGATTCTTCTTGAAGCTTCTTGGACCTTCCAAATGGATCTTTATGATATAATTCAAGTTCAAAACCATGTATGGGCTTTTTAGACATCCATTTGGACTTGAATATGGTTGAATCACATTTTGAATCTCCCATGCTCTATTACACAATGCATTTGGGCCTCGATTTGAATTATTGAAACTCTGTTGGACTCTTCCATTCACATCTAATTGTACGAGGCCATTAGAAATGTGGGAACTGATTCCAAATGCTCATTTTGGGCTCTTACAACGTGATTTTGTGTTTCTTAAGATCTAAGTATGTATGAAATTATGCATTTGCCATGGTGGCTTTGGAGGTGCCTTGTCACATGTCACATAATGGGCCACATATGTAATTGTTCATGTCATCATCCAATAAATCATCCATGTTTTCCTCCTTATAAATATTTTCAAGACTAGATGGTTTCCTTGGAAACCTTAGAGGTCTTGTTGGGCCTTGAACTAGATAACATAGTCAGCTTCTTGTTCACTATAGATGCCACTTGAGATGTCATGTACTTTTGTTGTCACTTTGGATGCCAACTTTGATGCTTTGTTGGACACCACATAAGACACCACTTACTTGTACCTCTATCATTCTCCTCCTCTTCAAGAAGAGTTGTCCTCAACTCTTGAGGGTCATATTCGCCATCTGGAACAATTATTGTTGATCATAATAATTTTGCTCCTATTGTGATGATAAAACAACACTAGGAAAATGATAGTCAATATCAACAAAAGTTTCCTCTTTTATATATTCTTTGTCCTCATCCTCACTCATATTATTTTTATTTTTATTCAAGTCACTCAATTATTATTTTTTTCATCTTCTCTTTTACTATCAATATTTCTTTTATCATCAAGCTTTTTTTCATGCATCTATCTTTCTTTCTTTTTATCTTCTCTTTTTCTCTTGCTCTTTTTTTTTCTTCATGATTTTTTCAAGCTCAATGGCTATATAGACCATTCCTTTAATATCATTGTACAGGTAAAATTGCATTTGTTTTGTAATACTAGGATTAAGCCTATGTAGAAATCGATCCATGGCTTCCTTGAAACTTTCTTTTAATTTTGCTTGAAGTATAGCAATATGCAACTCATCAAAGTATTCCTTGACACTCATGGAACTTTGCTTGAGCTCTTGCAATTCTTTATAAAGCTTCTTAGGATTGCGTCTTTAATTTCTCAATGTCCTTCTTGAATTTGAAGAACTCATCATGCATGAATTTCATAAGTAATCTAATATCCAGGTCACTCATTCCAGCTCTTTTCTTTCTTTCTTTTTTTTGGCTCAATTTTTTTTTTGGAAAACAATATTACACTTTTTTTCTTTTTTCTTTTTTATGATTTTTTCTCTTTTTTGATGCATGAGTTTTTATGTTCTTTTCTTTTTTATTAAGTAACAAGCCAACTCAAACAGAATTTGTGGAAGACAAGAAGAGAATGGGAAAACAAAAAGGAAAAGAAGGTGGAAACAATATTAATATATATATATAACTTGAATTCTAGCAAACGGTTAATATATGATACCAACTAATACAGTACGGGGGGACGAACTAGCAAGAAACAAGTTTGGACACACTGAATGGGACGGATGATCAAACCTTAAGAGAACCTTTCTCTTACAACCTTAGCCTTAAGGACAACATAAGAATTATCAATCTTTGATATAGTCAAATTATTCTCACAAGAATATAGGGACGTGAGCAAAGCTCACACAATTTTCCATGAACAAAGTTCTTATCATATGATTATATTCTTCATCTCGAAAAGATTAAATAATAGAGTATTTATAAGTTAAGACTCTTAAAAAAACATTAATATAAAAACCTTAGTTGGTAACTAAGCCTAAAAGCCCAATATAAGCTATTTGAGCCTAAAACACTAGGTAAATAAAATACACCAAAATAGGTGTGAAAATATAATAAAACTAGAAAAACTGAAAGACCTTCTAAGAGTATTAAAAATTGCTCACAAATTTTGAATATGGTCATCATGATTCATCAAACTCATAAAGGTACTAGGTGCGTTAGTTAATCCAAAAGGCATAACTAACTGCATATAGCCTAAATTTATTTTTAAAAGTAGTTTTCCATTCATCCCCATCTTTCATGTGAATTTGGTTATATCCACTTCTAAGATCAATTTAGAAAACAAAGCAACACCATGTAATTCATCTAACATGTCATCTAACCAAGGAATGGCATAGTGATACTTAATTGTTATTTTGTTGATAGCCTTATAATCTAGACATATGCACCAATTACCATCTTTCTTTGGAACTAAGATGATACGAACAACACATGGACTTAAGCTTTCTCACACAAAGTTTGTTTTAAATAATTCTTCAAGTTCTTATTGAATCTCTTTTATCTCGTCTATATTTTCTCCATATGTAGTTTTGGTTGGAATTATTGCTTCAAGAATAAAATCAATTTGGTGCTCAATACCATTTAAAGGAGGCAACCCATTGTGTATCTCCCAGGGAACAATTCCTTGAATTATTGTAACAACTCAAAAATAGGACTGGGAAGAGAAGAATCGAATTGGTTAGTTGAAAAATAGGCGTCCTTACACAAGAGCTCAATAACTTGTTGCCTCTCCATAAGGGCTCTCTCTCACTCTCTCTCTCTCTCTCTTTCAACAAACAAGCTCACTGTTTTATTTGCATCATATTTCTTACCTCTAATTTCTATCTCTCTCATCATGTCTTCTTTTTTATGTTACGTTCCAGCCTCTTTTTCTTGTTTTTCTCTCTTTTTGTGTTTTTTTTTTGCTCATTTTATTTTGTATTTCCTTCTTATTTGTCTCTCATTTTGAATTTTGTATCAATTTTCATTTGATCTTCTTAAGCTTGAACTGGCCATTAAAGTTAAAGAAGTAGCGATTCTTGTAACCATCATGTTGAACTCTCCTATCGTTGCCATGGGGGCTAAGTAGTACATGATCATAACACATAGGAACTACATCGCACATTACTTGATGACGATATTTCCCAACAATAAATGAAATCAAAACCTACCTAGTGACCTTAGCTTCCCCAATATCATTAAACCATTGCAACTGTTATGGCTTAGGATGTTTAATAGTAGGCAAATGTAATTTATCAACAAGGTACTAGCTACGTTTGCACAGCTCCCACCATCAATTACCAAACTACACACACCTTATCTCCAATGTAGCATTGGACACAAAATATGTGTTCACACTATTCATCAACTTGAACATCTCTAATTTGCACATTTAAGGCCCATTAGGCAATGAGTATCTCTTTTGGAACAAGTGTCAAACCCCTATTTTAATTCAACATACATGAGAGTTATTATGCGTAGTTTAATTGGCAAGCAACAAATAGCATAAATAAATTGCAATGATATACAGTACTTAGATATATTACATATAACCCATAAGATCTTACAAAGTATTCTTATATCAGAAAAAATAAAATAAAACTGCACTAGATAGAATTTCATCAGGTATGGTTCCTTCAGCTGCTAGTGTCTACATCTTTGCCTTTGAATCCATTTTGTCTAGCTAAGTAAATTATATTTAATTGAAAAGGGTGAGATTCAAGAGAATCCTAGTATTAACTTGTAATCAATCATAAATATGTGAAACCTATATACCATATAATGCAACAGAGGTAAATCTATATGCCACATCTATGGCATCTTAGCATTGTAGCCATCACAATTAGGTACAATGCACTTCACATGGATATCACCGGTATGTCTCAGCACCCAACTAAAGGGTCCTAGACTACAACTGGTACTTTCACATGACAGCATATAACAATCACATATAGTATGAAGGTTAGGGCTACTACTTGACAACCTTTCCAGCTTACTTGTCCTTCCTTTATAGATATTTTGGTCTATTCAGATCTAGGCAAAGATTAAACCCTTAAATACCAAATGTATATTAAATGAGTTACCACTCATTCAATCTTCATTCCCAAACTCTTATAATTAATTAAGTCCATCTATAACACAAAATACTAATTGCCCTTAGGGGTACCAGTTTAGTTCCTTTTATACTTGCTATAATTACACCATTCCAAAAATTATGACCCAAGCTACCCTTACACAATTTTGCGTGTTGAATCCATTTTTAGCCTTCAATTTCTTGAAATCAAATTCCTTCCCCCTGAACCATGGCCAAACCGAAATGCTATACATTTTGAGCAAAAATGTCAATTTCAATCTTAATGCTTCCAAAATGATTTCCCTACTTTAACCCCACACAATTTTTCATCTTAAACCTATTGGAAGTATCTAAATCATCCAATTCCACCTCTATCATGCTAAAATAAGGTCTCGCCAAAAATAGGGTGAATGTCCAAAATGGGACTTTCAATTTTTCTTTCAACAAAACACCTTTATACCTAAGAATTACTTGTTTAACCTATTAAATTCATCCTCCATATGATCAATCAAAATTTGGGTAGAAAATCAACCATAAGGCAACAAAATCAACCAAAGCATGACAGAGGTGGATTTTGATGGGTTGGATGCTTCCAATGGGTTTAGGATAAAAACTTGTGTGGGGTTAATTAAGATAGGGAAATCAAACATAAACAAGCCAATATCCACAACCATCACCAACAACAATGACAAAGCAACAAGAATCACCAAGAAGGATAAGGTTCTCAGACTTACTTCTTTGTTCTTGCTTTCTCTCTCTAAAACTAAACCCTAGCTCCTTTTCATCTTGGTTTTCTTCTTGTTAAACATGAAATCAAGAGAGCTCAAGAGATTATAGGTGGTTTCAAAGAGATTGAGGACAAGAATAATGAATTTTGTGCACAAACTTACCTTGTCTGCCTTCTTGGACCCTTCTTTCTATCTTGTCTTCTCTCTTTTATCCAAGATCACTCTCTCTCTCTCTTGCCTCTTCATGTGTTGGACAAAATATGAGGCCTCTTGGATGCCTTATGGAGTCTTCTTGCATGTGCTTAATTAACTTAAACAATTGTGGTTAATTCACAACCACATGTTTTTCTTTTGACTTTCTTCTTTTTGAATGTTCAAGATCAAATTTGACCATCCAATTTGATCTTCTAATCTTGCCCTTAAGATCAACTTTAATGTTCCCTTTTGACCCTTGGAAGTGCTACAATTTACCATTGTGCCATTTTCACTTGTTACTTTTACCATGGTAATTTCTCTTTTTACCATAATCCCATTATATGCATATTTTGGAATTATTTTTCATAAATAATTCCTTGGTAAATCTTTAACCAATAAATGAAGGGAATTATTTCCACAACTCATTCTTTTCATATTAATTCCCTCATATTCATCCCAAGTCATTTTCCTTCTTAATTTTCAAGAATTTGCCTTTTCTTGGAAGACATGCCTGTAAAATATTCTTTTATGGGAAACTGTAATTCCTCGGGCATGACACCATCTTTTTAATGTTGCCTTAACCTCAAAATCAATTTCCCATATTTTTCCTTACTTATTGGAGGCCTCTTGCTATTTTTCATAATTTATATTGGCATTATCTTGCCAAAATGCTAAGAATTCTTTGGGAGGTATTTGTGCCTCCTTTCTTTGTCCTAAAATTCACCAATTTATTCCTTTTGTCTTGTCGTATGCTCAAGGAATTTTTAATGAGTAAAAGCTGGGATGTTACAACATGTGCATCAAAGTTATCATCTACATTAGAACAAGTCTCTAGTGATGGCATGGTGAATCCTAGAGGAAGCATGTAAGGGTAAGCATACCCTGCATCTAGGAGTGACCATGATTTGATGTGAATTGAGATCTATGAATTGGCTTACAGGGGATCAAGAAAGATGTGATGAGGTTGACAGTTGTGATGCTACTATGGGGACTTTTGTGAGGTCTTACAAGTCCTGAGTAGAATGAGAACACATCGCTATATAAATTGTGGAAGAATTGCTTAAAATTAGAGTGTGCAACCAAAGCCCTCGAATTTGAGGAATTTTCATGATGTCTTCCATATCTCACAAGTGAATGATTACTAACCAGACCCAAACCATTTTATTGAGTTTAACAATGTAGACATTCGAGATAACCTTATGTGTGAGGTTGGGTCTGATTGAATTATTGATTGGCAAGAAGGCAACTCTGACACTAAAGCATCTCATTCATAAAAGTGATTTGAAAGGAACTGTCTCATAAGGAAGCCACCTGGGAAGTGGAAGATGACATGCGAAAGCAATACCCTGAGTTTATGAATCAGTTCATGTAACAAATTTCAGGGACAAAATTTAATTGATGGGGGTAATGCTATAACAAATTGGTTTTCATTCACCAAAAGTTCCTTGTACATATGACACAATAAAATAGAATAAAATGGTGAATTTTGATGCAAAGAAAGCTGATAGAATATTTCCCTTATTTGAGCATTTAGTTACACCTCTTTGATTAATAGAATTCTCTTATTTGGATTGAACATGGCCCAATCCTTGACATTTGTAGTGCCGAATTTTTGAGATTTAGAAGAAGAATTAGAATCAAAATTACCTCTAGTTCTAGAATTTACAGCATGCAATTTCCTTGATTTTAGGGGTTTCCTTGGCTCCCTGTTGGAGTTGTAAGGTTTTCGCTTAGATGTCGACTTATTGACCTTCCAATTAGACTTGTAATATGCTTGTTCAGCCTTTAATTGTTCTTCCACCAAGGTGGCTTATAGTTAAAGCTCAAAATGTGCTTATAATAAAACTAAAAAGTGAATGTTTATAAACAAAGAATATGAGCTTCACAACTATACATCTGCATATTGAAAGCCCCTGAGATTCGAACTAATAGTGTGATGCACAAAAAATAGGATAATTCCTAACACTATCTCATTCGCACAATCCGTCAAACTGCCTCCTCAAGTCGACTTCACATAATCAGTGTGTGATGGTACAATATTTGTCGCAAAATTGGTGCGTTGTTGTTGACAAGTGTCCCTGCTTCCTCCCTGGCGTCAATGACCTTGCTACCTCAGTAACCCTACTTCTCTGTTGTGACCTTGCTTCTTTGTTGTCATGGACTTGGAATGTTTGTAGTAGGTGATCCCTCTTTCTCCAAAGTTTCATGACAATTGAAGTCAAGGGGTTTAGCTCGTACCTCCCTCCTATTGCTTAGTCTTTTTTTAGATTTTAAACACCCAGGGAAATTTGGTCAATTCCATTTGAATTTAAAAAGGAAGATTCAGGCCCATACACTTCTATAGAATTATGCATATTTAGAACACCTATTTATCTTTTGTCATTTTTCAAGTTATTTTTATGTGATTTTCCAAAAAATAAATATATAAAAGAACCAGAGGGCACTGAATTAATCGAGGAAAGTGGTTTATATAATTGTGGAAGTTAAGGGTATGTAACATACCAAATTTATGCACCAAATATCCCTTGTAAATGAAGTAAACTAAATAGAATAAAACGGTGCATTTGGTACAAGAAAGATGGTCATATTATTTTCTAAATGATTTCTAGAATGGCACTGGTGGTAGTTTTGTTGTACATCTTTTTTACTTAGGATAATGATGTCCAAAAATTGTGAAACTTTCTAGTTTAAAATTAAACATGTCAAGCTGTAAATTGATATTTCATTTGTGTGATTTGGATGTATATGTTAAAAGAAATGAATTTTTGAAGTTTGGCTAGTGGAAAATTATGAATTCTAGAGCAGTGTACAAAAATGAGTTTTTTGGGACTTTTTGGATTACAATTGAGAAAATGAAGTATTTTTTCCTAAAACTAAATTTAATAAGGGACATTTGAGCTTTAGAATCACCTCAATTGGATATTTTTGTAATTAGATATGAATTTTCAAAGTTGGGTGAAAGTGTTGTCCAGAAATCCAAAATTTCAAAAGATGTAATGGCACAATTGTAATTTGTGGCTCAAGTAAGGATAAAGAAGGAAGAATAAATATGATCTCAAGGGAAATAGTAGAAGAGCAAAATGAAGGATCAAGATTGGCTCTTGGAAAGCAAGAGGGATTAGTGAGAAAAGTCAAAAAAGGGGCTATAAATTATTATAATTAAATAAGGAAATTAAGGACATGGGATTAACACTTGAAGAAGCCAATTGGAGAGACATTGGCAGCCCCAATTTGCGTCTGCCTAGGCAGCCATAAGGGAAAAGAAAGAAGAAGAAAAAAGAGGAGGAAAGAAGGATTAGAGAAAAGCAATATTTGTGGATATAAATTAATTTCCAAATAATTGAGTAAAATGGCACATCTGTTGACCATTTAAATAAGTCTTAATAAGGGCATATGCTGCCCTGTATTTCGACTGAAGCAAGGCAATAGAGAGAGAGAGACCTTAAGAGAAAATAAAGAGAAGGAAGAGAAAAGGAAGAAGTGCTAAGGGTTCAAGAAGCTAAGAAGGTAAGATCAAGCTTGAATCTTCCATTTTTACCATGATTCTTAACCATAAACCTCTTCTAATGGTTGAATGCTTCTTGAAACCATGTGCAGTAAGAGAAAAATCAAGAGAAAGAGGGGTCATTAGGGTCAGTTATAGAGGGAAAGTTGAGAAATAAAGAGGTAATTTTTAAAACCTTGATTCTTTGGTTGATTCTAGTTGGTTGTTGGTAGTTATTGTGGTTTATGATGGTTGTTGCTTTGTGATGGCTGAAATTTCCATTTGGATGCACAAAACCTAAAGGGGAGGTGCTGCCCAAATTTTGTTGGATCATGTGGACTATGAATTTAACAGTTCAAACAAGTAATTGAGAGTGTAAGGAAGGTGGTTTATGGAATGGAACTTTATCACATTCCCAATTTTTTCAGAATTTTTTCCAGCCTTGTTCTGGCATGATGGAGTTTTATTTTGGCTCATTTGATACTTCCAATCTGTTTAAAATGGAATTTTGTGTAGTGTAAAGGTAAGAACATGAATTGGAGGCATTAAACCTAGAAAATGACATTTTTGGCAAAAGTAGTGCCAATTTTGGATCAGTCAGGAACAGGGGAGAGGAGTGTGAATTTGAAGATTCTAAACCAAGAAATGTATTTAGGAGCAAAATTATGTATGGGTAGGCTGT
Source organism: Acacia concinna (assembly GCA_037177275.1). NCBI lineage: Eukaryota > Viridiplantae > Streptophyta > Magnoliopsida > Fabales > Fabaceae > Acacia > Acacia concinna. Next base: position 1,680 of record JBAGKO010006935.1, on the reverse strand, counting down.
GTCATGATTTTTGGAACAATGTAACTATATCGGGTATAAAAGGAAAGAGACCGGAACCCCTAAAGGTAATTTCGTAAACATGGGTTTTAGATAAGGGGAATTAATTACAAATCTCTAGATGCACTTGGGTTTTGAGTATTTAATGAGTAATGACTCATTATATGGTAAATTTGGAATTTTAGACTTTAGGTAAAATTTCAGAGCCAGTAGGACATCAAACTAGGGAAAGGACTTCAGGTAGTAACTCTATCATTCTGTGTTATGCATGTGATGATCATTGTACCTAGCTGTGGTGTGGGAAAAGCATGAGTACCATTCATGGGAAAGCACCAATACCACTAAGCCCATATGGGACCAAGCTGAGATAAGATGAGATACTGTCATATGCATGTGAAATGCATTCTACCTAGCCGGCAAGGCTAAGGGACTGATGTGAGATGCAAAGGCATAGACGTTCTGTTGCATTATAATGATGCATTGCATGATTATTTATCACATTTTATATGATTGACGATATGTTACTATTGAGATTCTCTAAATCTCACCACTTTCCCATAAATATCAAATTTGACTTAGCTAGAGGAAAAAATTCTCGGGGCAAGAGCATAGACGCAGGATACTACTGGCAGGACCTAGTGAAGATGAAGATTTCCTTTTTGGACTAGTGTAGTTTAATTATCCCCTTTTGAAACACTATAATTATGTAAATATTATGGGCTATCTTGTTTAATACACTGTATGTACCCAAATTTATATTAATATATTAGTACTGTTTCACGTTATTTCTTGCTCATTACTGAACTACGCTCAATTATTTTGATGAATGTGGAACTGGGCGAGGGGTTTGACAAGGTATATGTTCAATACCCTCCTCCCTTTCATTAAATGGTGGGGTCAGCACATGCTCGCCACCATTTAATGAAAACTATTTTTTAAAAAAAAATTCTTTTTTTTCTCTGTCTATATTAACTGTAACATACTAGTTTTCATTCACCAAATGTTCCTTGTACATATGACACATTAAATAGAATAAAATGATGAATTTTGATATTTCCCAAGGAATTTTTAGAATTGGTTTGTGCATTTATCTAGCCAGTCAAGTGTTCAAATTGGCAGTAAAGCAAAGAATTTTGAAGAAGAATTAGTTGAAATAATTATGGAAATACCTAGAGGCCTAAAATAATTGAGGAAGAATAATAGAAATTTATTTAAAAGTGGAAGAGACATTATAATAATGGTTTCATGCCCTGAAAGTGGAAACTTTTTGAAAATAAAAATTCTATAGCAATATGTTTAAGAAAAAGACAGTTTTATGGAAATTATGGAGATGGGGTCTTAAACAAAATTGAGAGAAATAGAAATGAGAATAATGATTTTTAGATGGGATTTCTGTAACATTCCAATTTTTGGGTAAATTCTTCAAGTAATCATAAGATAAAGTCTTATTATTTTATGTGCAATTTTTGGAGAAAAGTGTGAAAAATGAATTTCTATCTGAAAAGTTGATCAGTAAAAGTTTAATTTCAGATAAATTCTAGAAAAATAGTAAATGATGGAATTAAAAACTAAGAATGATAGGGAAATGCTTTTGGATTATTTAAAGACTAAGGACAGTCTGGTTTGAATTTTTAAAGACAGTTAAGATACTGGCTTTACTGAAAATTCATCTGACTTGTCACA
>JBAGKO010006904.1:0-11833 GCA_037177275.1 Acacia concinna | reverse complement strand
TATATAATTATAGGAAGTTATAATATTTTGAATTTGAATTTTAAATAATATATTTAAAATTCTTCTCTTGACCCAAACATTTTTCATATTCATATAATATTCCCTAATCCACCAAGGGTGGACTAGGTATATTCCAACACTCTTAGTTGGACTGGTGAGGGAATTGATTTGGGGGTTCACTTCCTAGCTAGTTTTACCGACCCTGCGGCAATTAAGTTTTTATACCATAGAACGTTTGGGTAGAATTAATTTTGATTATTTTGTAAAAGATCAATATTATATATTAATGAAATGATAAAAAAATTTGTGACTAATAGTCTAATATCTATAAATATCATTGCGTTAAGAGCATTTAAATTTTTTTATAAAAAAAACTATGAATTACTAGCTAATCATATGTAATATAATCAATATGTTATATTTTTCTTAAGAAAATGAAAGTCACATTGCCATACAAAATTTGTAATAGAAGGTGAATTAAAATAGAATCCACAATTGACTCTTGTTGCACAGGTGAGTTGCCCTTTTTGAAAATGGCCTTCACAATATACAGACCCATATTTGATTGAAGAGAAATTTTAGACTTTAGGGAATTCTAATTCCATTGATAAGTGTGTCCACTTTCCTTTTATCTCTTTTTACATATGCATATAGGCATCCTAGCTATAACCCATAAAAATTATGAAAGAATTACGTGTTGTGGACAAATGGTTAATATTTCAATTACAATATAATCATTGAATTATGATCCAATAGATAGACCAATTACAAGTTAAAGGCATGGTTCCGCTGTAACACATCACTTTCAAATCCTTTACCATACTCTATTATGGCCTTTAGAACTACTAGTTATGACTTTAAGTTGGAAAAATAAGGGATAAAATTTTTCATTTCCGCGGTTACTATTCACCTGCCCTTATTTTCGACCAACTTTGGAAAATCATAATATTGGAATGAAGTGGTTCCAAGTTCATTGGAAAGCTCTTTCATTACTCTTTAAGGGAAAAATAATCTCATTCCTTAATTGCATAGAAATCAATGCGTGCAGACCCTCAAAAATGCACTGTTCATATGGTTAAAAATCACTATTCATTTGGTCATTTTTTTCAAATTCTTTGATTTTTTGCCTAACTTTGAGAAGGCATAACTTTCTTTACAAAACTCCAAATGACATGATCTACCACTCCATTTATTAGTATGCAAAAGCTCGTGGTCAGATTCAATCATTTGTTTAAACTATAGCTAACCCAATTTTAAACCAAAAATAGCCAAAAACCAAGTGCCAGAAAACCACAATCACAATGCTATGCTAATTTCCCTTTCCTCTCAAGGTCCATGCATCACAGATAGCATAATGACTATACCATAACATATCCTCATAATTACAGCATATTACAGTAGCATACAATTCCAGTCCAAAATTCCAGTATCACAGTATATATATATACAATCATCGAAAAGCAATACAGGAGACACAATAAACATGCTCACACACCTTTTTCCCCTTTGCCTCCTACTGAACAACCACTTGCATTTTTAGAGAGGGTGTGGTTTCTTGGGAAACCTTAGTAACATAATGAATCCAAAACCAATAACAGTATAATACAATGCCAGTTATGCTATATGTTACGCTCTACTACTCATCTAGTGCCCCATCTCCTTGGCACCTACTATGTATAGGGAGCATGCATGAGACTCAACCTTAATCACATAGCCAAGGCATATAAACAGGGAGTCATACATCTCATAAGATAACATGTTAGCTCAACCACAACATAGTAACAAGCACATACACACATCAGACAAGCAAAGCAATATAAATTAAGGTCAGAGATTCTAGCCACTAATTACACCTAAGCGATGTAGATGTCTTTTCCCTGCTTATGGGATTGCTAGATCACTTCTCTAAAATGTCCATATGTATGCCACAATGCACAAACATTAATGTATGCCACATTATCTAAACCAAGGACTCTTTATCTTACAAGTAAAGTCCTAGTTCCACAATTCAGTCAATCAATCTCAAAGGTTCTTTCCACACAATTGTAACCCCAGTCACTTTGGGTGTAACAATCTGTCATTTTGAAATTTGTGGGACTAATATGTCATTTGAGAAATTTGAGCCCCAAACTGCCATAATCATATTTGGTCCAATTTCTTCAACTACATCCAATTAAAAACAATTCACCCAACATCAAATCTTTTCAAAAATCAATTATCAAGAGTAATTACAATTTTTATGACAATTTTGCCCTTTTTAGCACTATATCAATTCATTTACTCTTAAACCCAATTAATTATTATAAAGGTATTTTAGGCTTGATAGTTATGATAAAATCTTCAAATAAAGTATGAAAATATATAACAAAATAGGGATTTATCAGTAGTTAACTTGTTATGATTTATGGATGAGTGGATGATGATTAATACTGCATTTTGAACAGGGGTGCTTTGGATATTGTGATGCTAATTATGAGTTATGAATTATGGTTAATTTTGCTATTTTATCGTTGTCAGTTAAATTATAATATTTTAATATAGCCGGTTTGACCCTGGGTCCAACACGGTTGAACCATTTGAACCTTAAACCTCTTTGTGATTGATTCATTGTCCGGTTTGGTTTTTTGTTCCTTGATAAATATAGTATTTACGAGTTATAATAAGGGATAATTCTAAAAAAAGATAAGGGAAATAGGAAAAAAACAGTTCATTAAAATGAAATACAGAAGTTCTAGATCAGTCATTTTGTACTTTTGTGGTGAAATTACGAAAATGCCACTGGATTTTAACAACAATAGTATCTTAATTAACAACAAGAGTATCTCAATCAACAACAATAGAGGCACTTAGATACTATGTTTTTTTAGCTGTGAGTTATTGTGAATTGAGATACTCTTGTGAATTAAGATACTCTTGTTGTTAAAATCTAAGTACATTTTCATAATTTCACAAAAAAGTACAAAATGATTGATCTGAATTTTCGGATTTCGTTTTATTGATATGTCTTTTCACTATTTCCCTTGTATTTTTCTGGAATTCTCCCTTATAATAATGTAATATAAGATATACACTATTTTGATTAAAAGATTCTCACTTTTTTCTGTTTTACAACGTTGAGAATTCTCACAAATAGTTCACGAGCTTAGATAAGTGAACTGACCCTACTCGATTTACGAAAAGGAGAAGTCTACCGCTGTACCAAATAAAAACATGGGACCAATTCCATAATGTGTTGGCCTGTTGAGCATGATGATTTTTTTTTAATAAAATCAATATATGTGAAATTAAAAAAGGAATGGAATAAAACTATATATGTAAATAAAATTAGCTTGCAACCCATGAATAATGAGAGTACTTGCCCAAATGATGTTTGGTAGTATGAAAACAGAATAAGATCATTCTCAAGAGGTTTCATATCATACATCCATTTTCATACATAGTCAACATATTTGTAAAAAGGGAAAAAGATAAATAAATACCTCATAAATATAAAAAATCTTAAAAGATGACTCAAATTTGGTAAATGATAAATGAGGGGCAGAAAATTGATCAGTTTAAGTCATTCTTTGTTGAGTTTTATTTATTCTCTATTGAGTTTTATTCATTTTGTTTTAATAATTCTCTGCTCAGTTTTGATCATTTTCTATTGAGTTTTGGTCAAAGCCACTTATTTGTCATGTACTAAATTTGAGTCATCTTTAAGGGTTTTTAATGTTTAAAGGATATTTTTTTTCCTCCTTTAAGAAAAACATATAAGAAATAGTGGTTTAGGTTCATTTTAATATTAATTGTGAGTTATTGTGAATTGAGATACTCTTGTGAATTAATATACTCTTATTGTTAAAATCCAGTGACATTTTTGTAATTTCACAAAAAAGTACAAAATAACTTATATGAAATTTTTAAATTTCATTATACTGATATGTCTTTTATCTATTTCCCTGTATTTTTCTGAAATTGTCTCTTATAATAATGTAATATACGATATACACTATTTTGATTAAAAGATTCTCACTTTTTTCTGTTTTACAACGTTAAGAATTCTCACAAATAGTTCACGTGCTTAGACAAGTGAACTGACTCTACTCGATTTACGAAAAGGACAAGTCTACCACTGTACCAAATAAAAACATAGGACTAGTTCACATGAATCCTTCTCCCTCAAAAGGTCCATTTCCCCTCCAACCCACTAAGAATAACTTTAATGATAAGTAATTTATGAGAAGTGACTTTAAAATAAGTTATTTATCATAAACTATTTATATTTGAAAAGAAAGTAATAGAAGTGACTTTTTTTTTTAAATGGAGGTCTGTTTGGATAATAAGTAGAAAAGTAACTTATTATATATATATTTTAGATTATACATATACATACATACATATATATATATATATCTGTATATTCCATGGTTAAGACTAGCTCGGTTGAGAAGTACACACGTGTATTACTTTTATTTGCTTCAATCCGTGGAAGAATTTGGGCCACACATCTGTTACCCTTATCTCACTGTTTATAAATTCAAAATTGTTATTACCGAGCAAGAACTGAAGTGTTTGAATATACAGTACTTTGCAGCAACAAAAGCGAAGGTTATCTTCAAAGACAAAGGCTCTGTGCGTTGGATAAATGTCTCAACTTTTGGCTTCTCAAATAAGTTCTTTTATGTTATAAAAGTCATTCTTCTTGCCATTCTACCCAAACAGCCATATTTCAAAAAGTTACTTAAATGTGATGAAAAGCTCCTTTTTTATCCTTCCCAAACAGGCACGAATCATCTTCTACCAATTCCATGATGTGTTGGGCTGCTAGGCATGATGAATTTTTTTTTATAAAATGAATATATGTGAAATTTAAAAAGGAATGGAATAAAACTATATATGTAAATAAAATTAGCTTGCAACGCATGAATAATGAGAGTACTTGGCCAAATGATGTTTGGTATTATGAAAACAGAATAAGATCATCCTCAAGAGGTTTTATATCATACATCCATTTTCGTACAGTCAACATATTTGATAAAAGGTAAAAAGATAAATAAATACTCCATAAATATAAAAAATCTTGAAAGATGACTTAAATTTGGTAAATAACAAATTATGGGCAGAAAATTAGTCAGTTTTAGTAATTCTTTATTGAGTTTTATTTATTCTTTATTGAGTTTTAATCATTCTCTTCTCATTTTTGATAATTCTCTATTAAGTTTTAGTTAGAGCTCCTCATTTATCATTTATTAAATTTGAGTTATCTTTCTGAGTTTTTAATGTTTAGAGGATATTTTTTTTTTTCTCCTTTAAGAAAACATATAAGAAATAGTGGTTTAGGTTCATTTTAATACACACACACAAACACCCATGTAGTAGTTTATATAAAAGAAACCAAAATCAATTCTCTTGTCAGCTTACTCCTTTTAATGCTTATAATTAGTTAACCTAGGAATAGATAAAAGTCTCTGCCAAGAGGATAAGACCCAGATTGTATCGTTGTACGCCATATTGTTTGGCATTTTATTTGACCCCAAGGCGACATTTATGGATAAAATGTACGAGGAGGTGTCCAATTTTTGAAATGGAGAATCCACCTACAAGGCTTGATATGCTTCGGTCATCAATTTATCATGTATCTACTAAGTTCTTTATTTATGCCTCTAATTTTATTTTGTTATCAGAGGATGAAGGTCATTGAGAGCATCAATCTCATAACTTGAACTACTCCATACTTAGAAAAAGGAGCACAACGATTTAGACTAGCATTGGCTCCACCTTAACTAGATGATAAATCCCTATTTTATAATACACACAGTCACTCACACACACGCGTGTGTATATATATATCTCTCTTATATTAGACTTTAGCAATCTCATAACTTGAACTACTCTATACATAGAAAAAGGAGCACAACGATTTAGACTAGCATTGGCTCCACCTTAACTAGGTGATAAATCCCTATTTTATAATACACACACTCACTCACACACACGTCTGTGTGTGTGTGTATATCTCTTATATTAGACTTTAGCAACTTAACTAAGCTTAAGTGAATTAATTAGAAGTTAATTGTGCCACTAAATGGTTTTGTGAATTATTAATTCCTAAATGAAAATATTTAATCACATTTTAATTTCTCTATGCATTTATCCTCTCAATTACATGATGCTGCATACTTCCATGATTATATGTGCAGGATACTAAGGATAATTCAAGTGAATCGCTTCCTTCTTATTCCTTGTATGGGTTTGTTCAGCATTTCAAAAGGTTTTTAAATTGGTGAACACATCCCCCATTCCTAAAGTCGCCATGGCCAAGTACATTGTAGAGCTTGATCGAGCTAGCTTGTTTGCATATTTGAAGTGGTATCTTGATTTCTGTTTATACCTTTATTAGGTCATAATGAATTCCATGATTGGAAGTGAGCAATGAAAGTATGAGATACCATCTCCATGAGTTATGCTTTCAATGATAATCTTCTATCATACTCATAATCCATTAAATACTTCAAATCCAGAAAAAAAAAAAACAAGCTAAGAACTTAGTTTAGCGAGCGTATATGAATCTATCCATTTAGAGTTAAGTTTTCATAATTGGAACTTTTATCTAACTAAATTCCTAGGTAACTAAAATCTTCAAGATATTAAACCTATTATGGATACTATATAGGAGTTGCTTTTATATTGATTTGAGAGCTACGTGGCATAGCACATCACCAAGGTTTCCAATATTGCCATCTTTTCTCTAATCAACCTTGTAGTTGACAAATTACTCCTCTGGGTTCTATATATAGAACAGAGAGAAGAAAAGATTTGATCATATTTATAATGCTAATAGAGAAAATTTGTATATGAATGTATAAGCTTCCTTTATATTTATTGTTGTATTGACTTTGTTTCCATGGGATATAATGTATATTAAATAAGGGTAAAGTTGTAAAGTTGTTGAATTTCATGAAGTTTAAGGTTTTTCTTAGTTTGTGTGAAATTTATTGGTCAGGCCTTATATATAGGACTAGAGAAGTAGTGGCTTAGCTTGATTGACAATATGAGTAATGAGAGGATGTGAAGGTCTCAAAATGTATCAAAATCAAATTTCACTCCCTGACTTGATATGCTTTGACAGTCATTTAACATGTTTTTACTCATATAGAGTGGTGGTTGAGAGCATCAATCTTCGTATTTGACTATCTAGATTGTTAAAGTTTTCTTTACCTTAGCCAGGGAGGTCAGGCAAAATTTGTATTACTCTGTAATCTAATTCTCATCATTGAAGGAACTACCTCCTCCTTTCCTAACAACCACCGGGACAAAAAACATCCTTGAAAATTTTACAAATTTTAAGAAGGGAATAGAAGTCACTTACATAGATGATATGGTGATTTTCTTGTCAATTATTGTTATTCACCATGTTGTTATAGTTAGTCATGGTTAAACTTGTGATTGAACCAACAAGTGTTCGTGAAAATAATGGTTCACACTTAGATGGTTTGGCCATTTCCTATTCAATTGTTTGATTGCTTATGTTGTTATCGACATTCATCATTAAACATGTGATTGAATATGTAACATTCTAATTTTTATATTTAGGACTTAATAATAATTAAGGAAAAAAATATTTGTAATCAATAAATTTATTAGGTAATTATTGAAAAAAAAATTAAATTAGATATGATTTATACTTGTACGAAAACTGGTGGTATAAAAATGTAGAATGAGAAGTTATTATTATTGTTAATCAAATAACAATAATAAAGTAATTTATATGTGTGTGTGTGTGTTATAACATTAAAAAAGAAAGAAAGAAGAGTACAGACGTAGAGGGTGAGGAGCAACGATTTTTAACTCCAGTCGCGCGGTGCTCCATCTTTCAAATCTTAAAACAATATCTTGGGATTATTTAAGTAATCAAACTCTCTCCTTTTCAACAAATTTCTTGAATCAAAGTTGTTCCACAATTTTTTCTTTATTATTGTACTGATTTAGGTAAATTTTTTGGGATTTTAGTAAAGTTTTGAGTTTTAATAACATAAGGCTAAAGAAATATAAAGAGGTGTTAATATATAGTTTTAATCAATTTAGATTTTTTATTTGGTTATTTTATGATTTTATAATTATTTTTAGTGAAAACAGACTCAAAATGGTTATTTTGGACTTGCATGGCTCATTAAATTTGTGTTAAACAATTTATTTAGACTATTGGAGGTATTATTAAAGTTTTGATCGGTTTAGATTGTGAGAAAAATTTGAAATTTATAAGATAACAATTCTATGTTGAAAACCTAAATCTTAAATTGGGGATTTTGTACAATGACATGTACTTGGTGTTAACCTATTGAGTTGAAGTAAATGCAAAATTAAGGTTAGAACAAATAATTGAGATTAAAGTGTAAAATTGTAATTTTTGGGTAATTAATTCAAAACTTTTAAGTTGGATAAGTAAGTTAATTATGTAAATTGTGTATTAAATTTGTGTCTATATTATTGTGTAGATTAATTTGTGATATGGAAATTGCGAAATTGCTCTTGCCTTCTAAAGCTTTTAAAGTTAAGCTTGGAGTTGAAGTAACTGTGATTAATTTATTTTATATGCTTGTTATGACTGTAAGGTGTTTTCTAACCCTTAATTTCTTAGTAATACTTATATATATTTTGGAAAATTAAGTGTATGTTTGAATATTAACTACTTCAGTGAAGTAGTGTATTTTCCAACTATATGCATGATTTGTGATTATAACTGAGATTGGTAATATTGTGATGATTATGATGTATATGAAATGTTATTATTGTGAAATCCTTCTTAATATTATATTTGAATATCTTGTGTTCTGTTATGGGATTTGTGAAAGAGATATGGTGAAATTGTGTGCAAATCAGCTTTCTCATTCATAGCTTGGATTTGAGTTGAGTGTTTTGGGTGGACACCTCCCTGTTACAGTATATTGGTGATAACATGGGAGGGGACAATTTTCTTGAAGTGACTAGCTAACATTTGGCCAGGTATACTAGCGTTGATAGGCTGTACCACATCTAGAAGCTATAAGGAGGAGTGGGATGGATGAGTGGGGATGATTTTAATTATTGAATGTATTATGTACTGTTTTACTATTGAGAATATTGTTATGATTATTGATAAACTTACTTATCTGACTTGCAATCCGTTCTTGCACATTTTATAAATTAATTTTGGTTATTGGGACTTCGTGTCTCAACCCCGTTATTATTGATATATTTTTAGGTGAGACCTCTTATTTGAGTAGAGGTCAAGGGAAGTAGGCGGAGGCATAGGCGACAGTAGCCTTATATGCCTCTTGATTTTTGGGGATTGTATATATTGTTTATATATTGCCATCATAGGGTCATTATATTTTAATATGCCTATATATTATTTTGGATAATTGTATTGATAACTATAAACTTCTTGTCGGGCCTAAGGCCTTATTCATGCATACTCTGATATTTTTGTAGAACAACAATATTTTATATGTTAGAAACTATTTTGTTTAGACCCTTTGTGAGGAGGTTTCAATGTTATGTATGTGGACTAGGGCTAGGTTTCTACCTCTTATTCTGATTGTGCCCTTAGTCTTATATATGGGTTACTGTAGTGGATTTGCGGGTGGGTTAGGTGCCATAGACCTCAATGTGTTGATATTTAGGATTAATCAAAAGGTTTTTTTACAGTGATAGACAAATCCTGTTTTTAATAATCATGTAGATCTTTTGAATTTAGTTTTTACTCTTTTTTATCATGGTTAGTCTTATAAGTATGTTTAATTCTTTTAACCATGATAGTGTTTTAAAAATGTAGTTTAAAACTTTTCTATCATGGTTAACTATTAAAAGAATCTAGCTAGATGATTTAGTACATGCTAATTTTGTTTAGTAAAAAGAGTCTTTTCCGAACCAACCATGAAAATAGTGGTCACTTGCTTACACAGTGTGGTCACTTGCTAGTCAATTAAGGATGTGACTAGCAAAGTCATTTCACTAACTTCTTAAATCCCATTTTGGTCCCATGGATTTTTAATCATTTGTGCATTTAATGGTATTGATATGGGTTTTGTACATCCAAGGGTATTTATTTGTCGAACAAAACTTAGGTCAGGTTCTTCCATCATGCTTATTATTTTGCTATTTTTAGTTGTTTTGTGCACTTGAAAATTCACTTTAAACACTCATAATTTTTTTGTATAAGTTCTCAAAGTGTAAATTAGGATTTATAAATTTTAATATAGACACTTGTTATTTCGCTATTGTTTTATTTTTTAAAAAAACTATATTATGTGTTGTTGTAAATTCACCTATGAAATATCAACTCTTGATATTTTGTTATTATTAGTTATTGAAATGCGTATATGTCACCAATGAGTATAAGTAATAACTTATTTTTTTCTTATGATATATATATATATATAGTGGAAAGACTTATGAATGAAAAAAGGATTCAACATGTCTTCCTTGAATATAATATGTCTCAATTAATTATTTATAATGCCATGAATTTGTCTTAGATTTAGAATCCTTCAGCTTTGATGGCCAAGCAAATATTATTTGAGCTTATTATAATTTTAAAGATAAGTATAAAAATTATAAAAAATTACAAAAATGGGAATATTAAAAGGGAAAATTCCAAAAAAAAAAGATATTGGAAATATGAAAATCCCAATTCAGTGCGACAAGATTCAAAAATCTCAAATCAGTCTTTTTGTACTCTTTTTGTATAATTAAAAAAATGACACTGGATTTTTAATAACATGAGTATCGTAATTCATAGCACAAATATCTAAATTAACAATGTCAAAAGCATTTAGGTACTATGTTTTTACACTATGAGTTGTTTGTGCTACTGTTGCTAATTGATATACTCTTGTTGTAAATTACAATACTCGTATTCTTGAAAATCCAGTGGCATTTTCGTAATTAAAAGGAAAAAATACAAAAAGATTGATTTGGGATTTCCAAATCTTATTGCTCTGAATTGGGATTTTCATATTTCCCTTGTCTTTTTTTGGGATTTTCCCATAGTAAAAATCAATTGAAAATTTTAAGGTAAACTTTTGTGATTGTTTGAATTTTGAAATTTGAGGGAGAGGAATAGACGTTAAAGAGAAGCCAAATAGATAGGCATTAAACTAATCAGAACCACCTCAATAAATCTACACACACACGTGTGTGTGTGTAAGAAATATCGCATTAGTTTGAAAACTTGAGATTCAAACGATGATAATTAAATAATAAGAGATTCGTCATCTTGTTCACAATTCCTAGAATCCTAAAAAAATAAAAATGATCTGTTATTTACCTTAGAAACGTTACTCCAAAACATTAGTTTATTACAATTATTCATTTATCTTCACTAATCAATCCAAATCCTCACCGAATTAATTGACGGAGCTCCTTTTTTACCAGAAAAGAGTCTGATCATTAGCTTAATGCTTCCCTTTTTTCACAATTTTTTACTCAAATTAAATCCGAATATTCTACCCCGGATCGTTATTATATATATAGCCACCAACTCCGTGATTCTTATTATTTTAGCTTTGTGTTGATAAGTACTCCCTCCTGTCCTAATTATAAGGGTTTTTTGGAGAATCTTAGAAAAGTTTTAAGAAAGCTAAGTATATTACTTTAAGATATTAAAATTTGTCATTTTTCTTCAAATTATGTTGTTTGACTTTTGAACTATTATATAATGTAATAAAATAGAATATATGATATGATTAAGTAATGTAATTAGCTTTTTTAAGACTTTCCTATGATTTTCCAAAAGGCCCTTATAATTATGACCGGATGGGGTATTAACTATTAATAATAAGTACTAATTCTTCATTGAGTATACCTAAGA
>JBAGKO010006893.1:0-11833 GCA_037177275.1 Acacia concinna | reverse complement strand
ACAAAACCATGATCAAGTAAGAATTTGCTTAATCTTTCATACCAAGCTCTTGGTGCTTGTTTCAAACCATATAGTGCCTTCTTTAGTTTGAAAACGTGATTAGGTTTTGAATCATCTTCAAAACCAGGATGTTGCTCCACATAAACTTCCTTCATAATGTGACCATTAAAAAAGCACTTTTAACATCCATTTGATAAAGTTTAAAGCCTTTGATGTAAGCATAGGCCAAGAGTACGATAGGCCAAGAGTACTCGTATGGCTTTCAATCTAACTACTGGAGCATATGTTTCCTCATAATCAATTCCTTCCTCTTGATTATAACATTTTGCAACAAGTCTTGCTTTATTTCTGACAATTATTCTAGATTCATCAATTTTGTTTTTAAATCCCTATTTGGTTTCAATGACCAGATGATCCTTTGGTCTATGCACCAAATTCCAAACTTGACTTCTTTGAAATTGATTTAACTTTTCTTGCATTGCAATTACCCAATCATTGTCTGAAAGAGCTTCTTCAATGCAAGAGGGTTCTATTTCTGAAATAAATGCAGAAAAGCTAACTTCATTGAAAACTCTTCTAGTTTTCACACCTTCCTCAACATATCCAATGACTTTATCAATTGGATGATCTTTAACAAAAAGCCAAGATCTTGGTTGGTCCTTTTCAACAATTGGAGAGGAAACATTTTCTAAAACATTTTCAGGAGAAGGTTCAGGATTGTTTGAAATTGAAAGATCATTGAATTTATGAACTATTTCAGCATCATATTCACATGGTTGTATCAGAGAACCATTTTTAGCAAAAACCACGTGAATAGATTCTTCCATAAAACCATTTCTTTTGTTAAAAACTCTATAAGATTTACTTCTATTAGGATAGACAATACATATACCTTCATCGGACTTGGGGTCAAATTTTCCAATATTATCCTTACCATTATTATGAATGAAGCACTTGCACCTAAATATGTGAAGATGCCCAATATTTGGTTTCCTTCCTTTGTAAAGCTCATAGGGTGTCTTTCCAAGTGACTTCTGGATGTATGCTCGGTTGGAGATGTAGCATGTTGTACTCATTGCGTCTGCCTAGAAGACTTGAGAAGTGTTGTTTTCATTTATCATTGCTCTCGCCATCTCAGTCAGAACTTTATTCTTTCTTTCCACTACACCATTTTGTTAGGGAGTTCTTGGAGCCAAGAAGTTGTGATTAATGCCATGCTCCTCACAATATTCTCCAAACAATTGGTTATTGAATTCACCTTCATGATCTGTTCTAATTAAGACAATAGATATACTTTTCTCATTTTGCACCTTTTTAGTAAAAATAACAAATTCATCGAAAGTTCTATCTTGAGAAGGAAGGAAAATTGTCCAAGTGAATCTAGAAAAATCACCCACTATCACAAGAGTATATAAACTACCACCCAAGCTTTTCACCCTTGCTGGACCAACTAGATCCATGTGATAAGTTGAAGTGGTTTTTCCGTTGAAATGACTTTTTTTGGTTTAAAAGATGATCTAGTTTGTTTTCCCAATTAACAAAAATCACATATTTCTTGTTTTTCAAAATTTAATTTTGGAAGATCAACAACTAGATCTTTTCTAACTAGTTTGTCAAGTTGTTTCAGTTCACATGAGCTAATCTCTTGTGTCATAGCCATGATTCCTCTGATTTACTCAAAAAACAGTTTTCAGCTATATCAGAATTAATTTTGAGTATATAGCAGTTACCATCCCTTACAGCCTTAAGCTTGACCTTGAGGTTATCTTTGTTGATTGGCATATCACTTTTGTTCACGATCAAGCACTCTTCGAAATCAAAGATAATCCAATTCCATTTGTCAGCACTTTGACTAACAGTGAGAAGGTTGTGACACAATCCTTCTACATGATATACGTCTTCAATTTGGATTCCTTTTTCTCTTCCGATTTTCCTAATGCCAGTGATCAAGCCACTTTGATTTCCTCCGAAGATCACATTTCCTCCTTCTTTAGATTCCATTGTGACAAATTTGCTTTTGTCACATGTTATGTGTCTTGAGCATCCACTATCAATGTACCATTTTTCTTGTTTAGATGCTTTAAGACACACCTGCAATTCACAACTTACTTCTTAGGTACCCAAGTCTTTTTGGGTCCTTTAAGGTTAGTTTTCTTACCCTTGGGAACATAAGATCCCTTAGGTACCTATTTATATCATTTAATCAAACCATACTTTTTGACACTACATGAGGAGGTGTAATTTCCTTTTCTATTGCAATGATTGCAAAATGCAAAGGGATTTGAAACAAAACTACCTTTTTGAAAATAGCTCAAGTAAGCCTTTTTACTTTTCTTCCTTTGCCCTTTCCCTTTATCTTCACTAGCTATATATCCAATACCGGATCTATCACTAGTGACTTTTTGGGATTTCAAAATCACTTTGAGCATTTCACTTCCTCTTGTAAATTTCTCAATGGTTTTGATCAAATATTCATTCTTCTTTTCCAATTGAATACAATTAGAACAAGTGGATTGAGATTTACTTTCAAACTCTTTGACCTTTTTCTTGAAGATCACTAGTTCTTTCACAACTTTAACAAATTCATAATGCAACTCATTATATTCTAGTTAGAGTTTATCAAGGGATGTTACCTCATCGGATTCTGATTCATCATTATGGGCAACAAGGCAAATGTTTGTTTCCTTTTCTGCCTCACTCTCCTCATCCGATGAGCTATCTCCCAATATTGAGTTCACAGAAGCTCTCTTCTTTCTAAATTTGTTCTTCTTTTTCTCCTTTGAAAGGTCAGAGCATTCGGCTTTAATGTGGCCCGGCTTCTTGCACTCATAGCATATGATTTGATCTTTTTCTTTCCTCTGGCTCGAGTATCCTTTCTGAAACTTTTTGAAATCGGACCCCTTTCGGTAAAACTTTTTAAACCTTCTCACAGTCATCCACATTTCTTCATCATCAATCTACTCATCATCATCATTATTATCATTTTCTTTGACGGTTTTGAGGGCGAGGCCTTTCTTCTTCTTTTCATCTAAGTTAGTCAGCTCCTTCTTGAATTTTTGTTTACCTTCATATTCTGATAAGCTTCCAAACAAGGCAGCTACTGATTGCATTGATTGACCCCGAGCTTCTTTAATGGTAATAACCTTAGCTTCCTAGTCACTTATGAGGATATTCAATATTTTCCTCACTTGGACTCCTTATTCAAAGGTTTTGCCAAGTGCTGCAAGTTGATTCACGAGATGTGTATATCTGAGTTCAAACTCAGCAATGCTCTCTCCGGACTTCATTCTTAAAAGATCATACTTAGTGGTGAGAGTATTGATTCTATTCTTCTTGATTACCGAAGTTCCTTCATGAGCTATTTCAAGAGCTTGCCACATCTCCTTGGCCGTGGACAAGTTGCAAATATGAAAATAGTCCTTTTAACTTAGAGCACTTTGAATCATGAGAATTGCTTTACTGTTGAGAGTAACAAGTCTCCTATCATTCTCATCAAACTCAACCGTAGCTTTTTTTACCATCTTATCTCCTTCTTGCTTCATAGGAACATAATTTCCATCTTGAATTACATCCCAGAGACCATATTCAGTTGCCATTACTAACACCTTGAACTTAGCCTTCCAGAATGCATAGTGTTCTCCATTGAAACCTGGTGGCCTTGTAATTGATGCTCCATCGGTAAGGATGCTTTCACCTAAGCTTGCCATCGATCTCTTCTTAGGTGGTTAAGCCTTTAATGAGAAGCCTACCTCAGATACCAAATGAAAAAGCAAGCTAATCACCCAAGAGGAGGTGAATTGGGTGTTTTAAAATTTTTGATTAAACTCAAGAACACAAGATTTTATATTGGTTCGGTCCAACTCCTTACCTACGTCCAGTTCTCAGTCACCACTGAGTTCAACTATTCCCCAAGATTTAAACAGGGTTCTTGGCACCACAGTACAGACTCGATTGACTCTTAAGGATCACTCCTCCTTACAAAGCTCAATCCAAGTCCCCTTACTCAAGGTTCCCAACCAACCTCGAGTATCTCTCAAGTGTAGAGATAATGAACAATTAATACTCTCTCAGAAGAGTTGAATGATTATCACTGAAGCTCACAATGAAATTAATGATACAATAAATGCAACACACTCAAGAATTAAAGACTCGTATTGATAGCGCGAAGAGTTAGTTGCTCGTCATAAATGGTGTGTATTTATAGCCGAGGAATTCTATGTCCGTTAGACTCAAATTTGTATCCGTTGACATTGGTGCATTCCTCTGGTCATTATCCGTTGAAGAATTTTCCTTCTTGGTCATAAATATGCCCGTTGAGATTGTGGAAGAAGAGGAATGAAGACTTTAGCCATTTTGGGTAAAACGCATTTAATGCTTCTGACACATTCTTCACTTTATTTGATTTGAGTTCTAAACTTCTCCAGATGATTCACAACCTGTTCTTTGACACTAAATAAATTGTTAGCAAGGTTTAGAATCAAGTGGGTATCAATATAATAAGTATAGGAATGATTTAAAGACTGACGCTACGATGCTCTGTTTTTCAAAAAAGCTAATTATAGAATTTCCTTGAGGTTGAAAAGTAACCTTGAGGTCATAAGCCATTTCTAGAGAAGAACTTAGAACATTCCTGCTTGTTCCCTTGAGGTTTTGTGTTTTTAAAATCAGAGCATGTGTAAATGGTCTTACCACCCTCGAGGCTAGAGTATTTACTTGAGCTTCGTCTCTCTTGCCAAGTTTTGAATACATAGGCAGTTAACTTGGTAGCCTTGCAGGTTTCTTAGTGACCATCGTTTCCTCAAGGATATAGACCTCCCTCGAGGTTGCTTCCCTTGCTAGGTTTTAAATTGTAGTGCCAGGTTCCAAGGTTGCCTTGCATCAACTACAAGTTGTGAACCTTAGGTTGCGACATATCTCTGATCAGGTCGCAACATAATTGGCCAGAGAGATTTCTTGAAATAGACTGAACCAAAGGTCACGACGACAATAACTGTCGGTTGCGACTTCCTTCTATAAGCTTCCTAGAAGTCCCGTTACCTTGAGGGCAAGCTCCTTCCTCGAGGTAACCTTATCTTGCTAGTCAAAACTTGAACTGCCAGGTTCCATGGTACACTGGCTTCATAGGAAGGATAGGTCGCAACTAGTGGTAGTTCATGTCGTGACACAATCAGCCAAAGAATACTTGTTCAGAACCGAGGTCCAAGTTGCGACATAGAAGAATTTCAAGTCACGACTTTCTCAATTTGTTTAGCCAAGTTAAGGTAGTAACCTGCCAGTACCTACTAGTTTCTGAGGATTATGTCGTGACTTGGAATGTCTCAGGTCGTAACTTGCTTAATTTGTTCAGCCAGGTTAAGGTAGTAACCTGCCAGTACTTGCCAGTTTCTGAAGAGTATGTCGCGACTTGGAATGTCTCAGGTCGCGACTTGAAGCTGCTGTTAATAACTTGCTGCTGAACCAAGGGAGTTCAGACTAAGTGGATATCACTTATTTACTCAAGTGATTTTCCCTTTAGGTTCTCATTTTCAAGGTTCCTTTTTGCAATACCAACCTAAGTTTGGTAATCATCAAAACATAGGATCTAACAGACATATGGCCTACAAATGAAGGGTTAAAGGTCTTCATAAAGTCTCTTAATTCAATTGGAATTTCATTTGAATTCCACCTCCTTCCAAGAATAAATCTTGGCCTTTCATCTTCACTTTTCAAGGTTAAATCTTAGCCTTTTATTTTCATGCAGTCATATTTAGCCATCTTCACTTCTCAATAATGAATCATGACCCTTTATCATCACTTTTCAATATTGGATTTTGGCCCTTCATTTTCACCCAATCATATTTAGCCAACTTTACACTTTCAACATCATTATCTTACTTTTTCACGATCAAATCCAAACCATACATTTTTCTCTTCCCATCTTGCCCTCAAGATCAATTTTAGACTTCCATCTTTACCATTGGAAGTGTCACAATTTACTTTATGACCATTTTCACTATTACCATGGCAATTTTCCCAATTACCAAAATCCATTTATGTATTTTGAAATTATTTTGCACAAATAATTCCTTGGTCAATCTCTAACCAATAAAATCATTGGAATTATTTTTAAAACTCATTCTTCTCAAATTAATTTCCTTAAATTCGTACCAATTCATTTTCCCTTATAATTTTCAAGAAATTTCCCATGTAATATTCTTTCATGAGATATGGGCACTCCTCGGGCATGAAATTAATATTGTCATGTTGCCTCAACCTTAAAATCAATTTTCCTTATTTTTCCTCCATTTGTGGCCTCTTGATATTTTTCATAATTAAATTTGGTCTCAACTAGTCAAAACTCTAATAATTCTTTGGAATGTATTTTTGCCATATTCCTTTATACCTAAATTCACCATTTTATTCACTACAAAAAAAGTACTTTCAATGACGATTTTCAGTGGTGACTAAAAAAGTTGCCACTGAAAGTGTGACTTTCAACGACGACACAAAAAGTCACTGCCAAAAGTTATGAGAGACAAACTTTCGGCAACGACTATACAAAGTCGCCATTGAAAGCATGACTTTAGTGGCGACATTCAAGTCGCCGCAAAAGGTGACACTTTCAGTGGCAACATTTTGATGTTGCCACTATGACTATTCAAGTCGCCATTGAAAGTGATGCTTTCAATGGTGACATTTTGATGTCGCTGCTGAAGGTGTCAGCTTCAGCGATTTCAATGGTGACTATTCAAGTCGCCACTAAAAGTCATAGTTTTGAAATTAATATTTTCAACTAATAATGAATGTAAATTTTTAATACAATAAATGAAAAATATATTATATTAATTCTATTATATTATTTTTCATATTTTAATTTTCAAAAAAATGTTTTAGGTATTATATTAATATATAAATTAATATATATATATATATATCTGTGTGTACAATATTAACATATATATATGTATGTATGTATGTATGTATGTATGTATTATTATATATATTAGCATTAATCAAATTTTTAAAGCAAATAGATTAGTAAATATCTATATATTATAAATGATACATGTGTGTGTGTGTTTATATATTTAATTTTTGATATAAAGAATGACAATTCAACTTATCTCACATGATTAAGAGCTTCACTCTTTGACTAAGAGGTCCTGGGTTCAAACTTAGGTAAGGAAATTGTTGGAGAAGATATTTAAGGATGATGTTCCACAATGTGGAATGGAAGGTGATATAGAAATTATTTTTTATTTTTTTAATGCACTTACTGAGAGTTACCTTTTGGTTGCAACACTTGAGTCGCCACTGAAAGTTGACTTTTAGTGGCGACAAAAAAGTCAACACTAAAGGATGACTTTTAGTAGGGACACTAAAATGTCATTGCTAAAACTACTCTTCAGCGGCGACAAATGTCACCGCTTAAAGTATACTTTTAGTGGCGACTTATTTTGTTGCCGCTAATAAGTATCAGCCACAATCGCATTAGCAACAGCTGGGTGGTAACAAAATGTCGTCGCTAAAAGTCAAATTTTTTGTAGTGATTCCATTTATCTCGCCACATGTACAAGGCATCTTGGTGAATTAAAATGAGGATGTTACAATCAACTGGTGTACTCAAGTGTAAGAAGGCAGTAACATACAAAAGATATAACAAACAAGCAAGAATTAGCAAGAAAGGCCAACAAGAAGAGCAAACAAACAAATACAAATGCAGCAAGCGAGCCACACAGCTAGAGGCAATAAATTAACCACTAGGATAGCTATGCATAAAACACTTGCAAAACCAAGGCCTTTTACAATAGCCCAATTTGTTAGCCTCCAAATGCAAAAAAAATCATCTCAAAATTGTAAAAATCTAAATTTTAATGATTTTTCAAATTTGAAAGCGCAAATCTGGAATTTTCACAAAAACTCAATTTTGAGTTGAATATGCAAAGCCTAATTTCAGAATTCAAAGGCAATGGAGATGCAACAAATCAGCACAAACATCAAGGAAGATCAAGAGTCACAAAAGTCTAGCTTAAACAATACTATTTAGCTCAAGTTTCCAATGAAATCAAGGCATATCAAAACTCATGATATTCATTAAACCAAACCAACCATTCCAATTGCACCAATCAAATCAAAGTGAATTATAAGTTCTATATATGCAAATGAATACTAAGAATTAGAAAAACTCAAAGAAGAACAATAAAACAATCCTAATGAAAAATCAGGAAAATTTTCAGAAACTAAAAGAAAATTTGAAAAGTGACCAAAATGACGGAATTTGGCTAGAATTCATCACCCCAGTAGTATAGCTATTGGTCTTGCTTACAAGGGAAATTTTTTTCGTTATTTTAAAAAAAAGTAAACTTCAGTGGCTCCTCGTACAATACTTTATGGGTACTTTTTAACTGTACGTTATATCTTAAAGTCTATATATATTTATATAATTCTATAAATAAATAAATAATTTATGGCAAATTTTGTAAACATGAATTTGTAGATGGATGTTGACATGGAAAACGAGTAATTTAGCCCTGAAATTTGGTAGATTAAAAGTACACATCCTAAGCCTTGCACAAAGTCATATAGTACATGGATGTGTATATAAGAAGTTACGAATTTTTCAAAGTTTTTCTTTGGGTCATGAGTGATTCTTTCTCTAAAAAGGAAAAATACTCTTGATAAATGATTCTATAAAGTAAGGTATGACATAGTCAGAAGATCTTCTCGATCAGGTAAGTTTGAGTGTTTTATTTTTACCTTAACTCTAAATAATATCTCAAGGTCTACCTATCTTTATATATATATATATATATATATATATAATTTATAGCATTATGCATGTATATGAGCACGCAAATATACATATATAATATTATATAGATTTTATCAAACCACTTCTGTCTCCTCTTTGAAATCAATGAAAATCTCGAGAGCTATTGGTGGCACATATTTAAACTTTTCTATTGATTTACGAATTAAGAATGCTAAAATAAGTACAAAAAAAAAAAAGAATGCTAAAATAGATACATAATTTACTGTGTAATGGAATCCTCCAGTTTATGCATTTTGAAGTCTGAACAATAAACAGCTCTGCTCTGAGTGTTCTATGCCTTATTTGGAACAACATTTTTGTTTCTTCTTTCTAAAACAAAAAATGCAGTTCTTAGAAGAGAACTTCATGTGTTTGCTTAGAAATCATCACAACAAAATGATACGAAAATATTCAACGCAATCTATTCACAAAATATGCTTTAAAAAACTCACGTAAACAAGCAACATTTTCTAGAAGCTCGCTCAATCCATTTGTAATGTAGTTCGATTCTAACAAGAGAACGTTGGGAATAAAGAACATTACAAGAAGGGGGGGGGGGGTCCTCCTGGGTCAACACTTAGGGCATGTTTGGCTCAATGAAGGGAAGGGGAAGGTAGGGATTTAAAAGGATTTTATTTTACCTTATTTGGATGGACAAAACGGAAGGGGAGGAAAATTTTAATATTATTTTGTTTGATATAGAAGGGAAGAGAAAATACTTCTATATAGACAATTTTACCCTATTTTATTCAAGTTGTTTTTTAATTTCTAAAATATAATAAAATATAACATGCAATTATAATTTTATAATTATTAAAATTAAATAAATATAATTATAATTCATACTTAATATCTATTGTATATATAATAATATATCTAATTAATATAAATAATTATGATTCTATAATCTGTATATATAGACAATAATATTAGTCAATATATATCAAAATATACGCTTTCCTTCCAAATTTTTCCAATTTTAAAGGGGAGGGTTAGAGGGGAAGGAGAGAAAATTTTAATCCCCTCCCCTCCTAACAGTTTTACCTATTCAAATAAGGGGAGAGAAGCAAAATTCTTTAATTCCCCTCCTATCCCATCCCCTCCCCTCTTACTAAACAGGCCCTTAAGGTGAAGCAGAGGAGGAGAAAGAAAATAAATATTCATGCCAATTGTTAAATATCGGACGATTTATTTAAAAATAAATATGCATAGACTATATATCTGAATTTGGCTATTGAAAGGATATTAAATAGCATAATGCGATCATTTGATCCGATCAGTTAAATATTAGAACTTTATGTGTCTCATTATATGTTTGTGCATAGTTCTATTATTAGTAAATATTCACGTAATTGTAATGCTTCATTTATGGAATTTAATAGAAGTACTGGTTCGACCAAAAAAAAAAATTTACTTGTAATCTTTTTGTTTTTTGTTTTTTAAATACTGTGAACTGGAATTACGCATTTTCTGAATCCTCTTATTAGGTATCTAAGCAACCCACTATTATAGTTTTAGGGTTTGTGACTATCTCTCATAATACAAGTGTTTCTTCTGAAACTCAAATTCGACGCTCAAAAGGATCCAATGGAACTAACTTTGTGTTGGTGATATGCAAGTAATCTATTCATACCGTATGGTGACTTTTATTATTAATTTAACTCACATACTTGTATATTATTTACAGCTACAAATGCATAATCATAAAACTCTGACCTGTTCTTTTGTCTGTTTCTTGAGTATGTGTGTATAAATGAAGTATTGGTTATTTCAAGCTCACATAGGAAAAACGCCATGACCAAGATTTTATTAATCTCTATCATTCTGTTATCTGTATTATGGCTGGTAACTTGCATCAGAACAAAATCGGGGTCAGTTACAAGTGAAGAAGCTATTTATCCTTTTTCAGGAGTAACAACAAATAGTGACACTATTTGCTCATCATTGGTAGAGAAACAAGGCTATGCTTGTGAAGAACACTTGGTGAGAATACAGCTTTATATATATATATATATATGTACTCATATATCTGTTTCTGCTGTCTTTCTTTCCAATAATCACAAATTATAATATATAGTATTTGAGAAACAACATACTAATTATTAGTACTGGGATTCGTTAAGTATACTTGTGTTTAATTCATTACTATACTTGATTTAGGTGACAACACAAGATGGCTATGTTCTTAGTATGCAGCGAATCCCAGTAAAGCAATCAAACTCATCGTCGCCCGGAAATAGGCAACCGGTTCTCCTGCAACATGGACTTATTGTGGTAAGTTTCATGAAAACCAAATGATGTCCGTTAGGCTAAAATTTCTTTTCCTTTCTTGTTTTTTTCATCGTTTGAAAATTTAACATCATATAATGTGTAGCTATAATAAGTATGATACTCTCCTCCCTCTCCCATATACAAGCTACAACAAGCCGTATCATTTAATTTGAAATTGTAAATAACGCTATCATAATAGGAAACCCCAAATGTGAATCAGTCAGTCAGACTAGTGAACTAGTATATTAGTCCCCTAATCGGTTTGTTTGGTCAATGTTTCTCAATGGAGTCAATCAGATTATATTCTATATTTTTAATCCGCTCTGGGAGCTTGAAGTGATTCCTTTTTGAGTTTAAGAAACAAGCATATAACTATAGACAATCGTATAGTGCTTTAGCAACTTATTTTGTTGAATTATGTGTGATTTAATACGTAAATGCTCTGTGTACTTATTATTAATGCTTCTTTATTGAAATAGTATTCTTTATAGGGTTATGTCTGAACATTTTTGCCCATTTTAATTAAATATATTATTTTAATGGACTAAGGTTGAAATATGCCATAAACGTTTTCAATCAATAGCATAGTTGCCCGGAAGTTTTCTTGGGTTCATGATTGCCTCGAAAGTGTCAAAATGAAATAATATTGCCCTTACTATTATAACTGTTAAGCATTAATATTTTAACGGTTAATACAACAACAAAGCCTTAATCCCACTAGGTGGGGTCGGCTACATGGATCGCACGACGCCATTGTGCTCTATCAAAAAC
>JBAGKO010006836.1:0-11837 GCA_037177275.1 Acacia concinna | reverse complement strand
AGATTCAAACATACACTTAATTTTCCAAAACACATGTAAGTATTACTAAGAGATTAAGGGTTAGAAAACACCTTACAGTCCATAACAACCATATAAAATAAATTAATCCTGGTTACCTCAACTCCAAACTTAACCTTGAAAGCTTTAGAAGCCAAGAGCAAATTTCACAATTTTTGGATCATAAATTAGTCTACACAATAATATAGATACAAATTTAAGATGAGTTAATTTCAAAAATGCAATTGAAATAAACAAAAAGTAAAGTTGATTCTACTTCAATGATTAAATGAAGTCTAGGACTATTTGTCCCTTTTGTATTTGTAACATCCTGATATTTTTTTTATGTCTATATAGGGTATTCAGGATAAATCAGGGGCCTTACTCTGTAGAGGATTGAGAGATCTCATAACCATTTAAGTCATATCCGGGGAAGGACTTAAGTGTAAAGAGGAAAAATTCTGTAAAGTTTCACGACGAAATGCAATTAGATCTGAAAGCCCCAAAAATTTCCAAAAAATCCCAGCAAATGATATAGGTGCCCAGAACATTACAAAGTGATCAGAATGATTTTGAAGGTCCAGGGAATTTTTAGTGAATTTTTGAATATTTTCATAATTTTGGTTGAACTGGGTTTTTGGTAAAAACATTGATATTATTAGATATTTAGGAACCTCAATATTCTAAACTTGGATTAGGACAAATTAGTACATTATTTTATAGAATTTATGAGATTGGTTGGAGTTGAGAAAAAAGTCCAAATATATTAGCAAAAAATTGTTGAAAGCGGGTAATTGCAGTAAAATGGACCTTTCAAAGAAAAATTATTTTTGAGAGTTATAGACCCCCAAAAGTTATGAAATTTTTATAGTAGCTCTTTGGGAATTTTATAAATTTTATGGTAAATTTTGGGAATTTTTTAACAAACATAGAAATTTCTAGAATTTTCTGAAACTCGAGCCAAAAGAGGTAATTTTCAAAAAATATAAGAAAATTTAGTGGGGCCCACATGAGACCTACTAAGGTTGCCGCCCAAGAGGAGCTTGGAAAAATTACACCTAAAGACCCAGTAAATATTGTTGTTTTGACCCCTCTCAAAAAAGTATAAATACCCCTCCTCTTCTTTCTTCACACCATTTCCCCCTCTCTTACTACACTCCTGCCCTTCTCAAAAAGCCGAGCAATCTAAGAGCAGTTAGATATAAGTAAGGTTTGGTCTTTTCCTTCTTTTGAATTCCTTTATTTTCAACATTTTTAGAGTTATTTTAAGAGGAGGTTTTGTCTAATTGGGATGGCCTGGATAATGAACCTAAAGGGAGGTTCTATCCAATTATTCTGGCTAAAACAAGCCTTCCTAAGGAGAAATACTGCCCAATTTTTCAGAATCAATATAGTATTTCATAGGGGGAGGTGTTGTCTAACTGCCCTGGACCAAAGTGGCATTTCCTAGGGGGAAGTGTTGTCTGAATGTCCTGGACCAAAGTGGCATTTCTTAAGGGTAAGTGATGTTAAACTATCTCGGGTTAAGGTAAGGATTCTAAAGGGGGATGCTACCCAACTGAAGAGTCTGGTTTTTTAAGCACATTTAAGGGGAGACCCAGGCTCGATGGGCCATATAAGGTGTTCTACTGAGGGGTACTGGTAGGGGGAGGATATTGTCCGGATAACGGAAAATCAGGACCCTAAAGGGTATAAAAGGGAAAGACAGTAGTATACTATTAGAGGTAGACAATGTTAGATCCTATATTTTGATGATAATTAAAACTTAGGTAAAAAGGTTTAAAAAGATATAGTCTTTGGATTTTACAAGACAGAGGTTTACTTTCCATGGTTTGCAGGCAAACCTCAAGGTTTGATCAAACTCATTACAACAGCGAGGTTTGAAGCAAAACTTGCATAACTGCGAGTTTTGCTTCAAAACTTACTGATAGCAAAGTTTGCTGCAAACCTCAAGGTTTGATCAAAACCTTAAGGTTTCAGTAAACTTGGCACAATAGCGAGGTTTGGCCAAAACCTAACAGTTGGCAAGAATACCTGTAAACCTTGAGGTTTTCCCAATAACCTCGAGGTTTAGATGATTCTTTCTCAACTACAAGGCTTGACACAAAAACTTGACAAAACAACAAGGAAAGTCTCAAAACTTCCTACATTCAATCTCTTCCATTTCCTCGAGGTTACTATAGAACCTCAAGGTTTCAAAGTAAATTTATAAAACAGCAAGGTTTGAGTGTAAACTCGCTGCCAAAGCAAGTTTTGCTAGAAAAAAAGTAAGAAACCTTGAGGTTTGTCTTCTACCTCAAGGTTTAGGTAAACTTTATGACTTCTCAAGTTTACTTTCAGTCATATTTTGAAACTTGCTCTCAAAGTATAAAGAGAAATTTCCTCGAGTAATATCTCCAACCTCGAGGTTAGTAAGTTTGTTCTTTTGAACTTAGATTGCTCTGAGATTTATCAATATCAAAACCTCAAGGTTATCATTAAGTCTTAAGGGAAGATTAAGGAAACCTTAGATTAAAACCTCGAGTAAGCTTTATAAACCTTAAGGTTTCTAATATAACTTAAAAACAAAACCTTGAGCTTACTTGTAATCTCAAGGTATTGGGTTATCTGAGAATTCCTCGAGGAGGCTTTTGTGAATCAGATATATAATTATTCTTCTAAAAGGAAGCCTCGAGTAAAATATTTTTATCCAGTTTATCATTCTAACCTCAAGGGAGATGTAAAACCTCAAGATTATTTCAAATTCTCAGAAAACTTAAAATAGAGCATTGTGGCATCATTTGTTATATTAATTTTCACATGGATTGTATTAACACCCATTTATCTCTAACTTATTTGGACATTTTCTCTTTTATATTAGTATAGATTTGAATCATTAAAATGAGCAAGATGAGTAATTTACAAAGTAAGAGTAATGTGTCAGAGGTATTTATTGATTGGCGCGAAGTAGGTAAAACATCTTATGGGAAACTTCTTTAAGCTCAACAGATACTTTGTTATACTAAAAAGGAAAAGACTTCTATACTATTATAACCAAGAAGAGAAAACCTACTCCAATGTCAACTAAACATCTCTCAACATATTCATAACGTTTCTCAACAGCTACAATCCACAAAGACAATATAAATAGCTAAGGAATTTAAGACCTTCAACTACTGAAGTGCATAAATATTTATTACATCTTAAATTCATTAAGTGAGCTTCATTGTTCATTCATATACACTCTTATAAGAGAGTTTAGTTATTTATTCTAACGACTAGTGAGTATTAACTCAAGGTAGAGGGACCTTGAGTAGGGGATCAAATTACACACTGTAAGAGGGAGTGTTTATTGTGTGGTGGTGTAAACGAGCTTGTACTGAGGCGCTAAGAGCCCATTGGAATCTTGGGAGATATTAGAAATTCAGAGACTTCGAGTAACTGGACGTAGGTTAAGGAGTTTGACCGAACCAGTATAAAGTGATGATATATCTTTTGTCATTTCATTTATGATTGATTTTATTTACCTATTGCATTCTCCTTAATTCTTTGTTTAAAAAATAATTTACTATCACCCAATTCACCCCCTTTTGGGTAAAAGGTTTGTTCTGATGGACAGTAATGCCCTATATTATGTCAGTATTGGAATTACATAGAGGCATACTAGAAATCCAATAGTGCTATAAACAGTGAAACAGAGCCCTCACACCGTGCAAGGAGTATACGGTAACAAGAATCTTTACCCTTAACTTGTATTGCTTTGCTTTGTCTATTGTTTACTGTATACTATGTTTTGGTTGTATTAGTCTGTACGCATAAGAGGTTGACTCCCTATTTATGCCTTAGCTGTTTAAGTTCGGGTTGAGTCACGTGTATGCTCCTAGTACATGTATGTGCTAAGAGAAAGGGCATAAGAGAAGTAGTATGAGCATTGCATATAGCATAAAATGCATTGCATTATATGGTTTCTGGTTATGATTATGCTACTGAGGTTTCTCTAGAAACTTTACCCTCTCCACAATACAGGTGAAAGTTCCAAAAGAGGCAGAACAAGGGAACAAGTTTAGGCATAGAGATTTATATTTCCTATTTCTTGGCATGTATTCATATACAATATGATGAATGTATCCTCTAAATTATGGCTTTTTATGCCTCTGATAATAAGAAAGAGTTGTTTCTCTATTCTGTCTGTGTTGACATTTTAAATTTCTTTGTTTTGACATACAGACACGTCAGTGGTTTCAAAGGCCACTATAAGGAAAGGTAAGGGGGTAAAGGTGAGGTGTTACAATATATATTGTTAAAGTTGACACTAGAACTGTACATTTGTTTCCAAGATAACTTTGGTATTTTAAAGCTTTCTCTCTCAATCCAAATTCAATTGAGATAAAACCTATTTCATGTGAAACTAAACATCAGAGGGGATATAAGGAAAGAAGTAGCAAGCACAAATAGCATCGGATAAATGAGATGTGAATATTTGAAATTGATGCAAGAATTGTGCTAGTTATTCCAAACCAGGTGCATAAACAATGCTATATTTGCAACTACCCATATTTGATTAAAATGAAACTTATTTCATTTGAAAGGAGACTTCAAATGAGACACATAGAAACAAGAATCAAATTCAAACCATAACAGATAAAGGAGATATGTATCTTTGAAATTGATGCTAAAATTACACATGCAAATCCTAGATAGGTTTATTATTTTGAAGATATTTCCCACAGCATAGATTCAATTGAGATGAAACTTCTTAAATATGAATTTACACTAATTTATACTTTTATAGAACAAAGAATCAAGATCATATAAGGTTTTATGAAAGAGATATACATGAAAGAAGTCATTGCTCAAGAATGAAACCACTTCCTGAATAGTAGTCACTCTTTTAATAATAACTCTTAGAATACAATGAATTTTAGGGTGCTTCGTGTTGCATTGGAAAGAAGACTTAAAGAGATTTCTAGAGATGGGTTATTTGCTCAATTTGAAGTTGATTAAGCTGATCATTCAAGTGATCACTCAAGTGATTCAATTCTATCACTTTCACATCACTCCAGTAGTCTTCCAAGTGATTAGTAATATCACTCGAGTGACCAGTCGAGTGATGTGTAAAAGCATATCACTTGCAATGTACTCAAATGATCTTCCTAGTGATAAATGAAGATCACTCGAGTGATGATTGATCACTCAAGTGATGCAATTCCATTACTTAAAGAATCACTCAAATAATGTTGAAGTAATGTTGTGCTGAAGTTTTGATCACTGTCTCGAATTTTACAAATCTTCTCCAAACTCATATAAATCTTGATTATATTGTTCCTAATTATTGCTAATCATTACTAATCATGTTTATATGTATATTAGAAATGATTAAACTTAGATTAAGCCTTAACGATCATAAAGAAAAATATGTCAGAAGTTCCAACGGCTAGTTTCAACGGTAATACTCTGAGAAGCTCAATGGGGAGAATGAGTGCAACGGTCATCAAGCTTCAACAACTATATATATGAGATCATTCAAAATTAAAACTGGTAATTTGGGTCGGGTTGACAGGTTGGACCCGTCAACCTGTTTAGGAAAATGGGTTCGGGCCTCGAAAATGACAAACCGTTTAAAAACAAGTTAAACCCATTTAACTTGTTTGTTAATCAGTTTAACTCGCGGGTTAAACGGGTTGAACCGATTAACTTTTTTTTATTAAAAAAAACTCCCCTTGTTATCCACCCGTGACTCCACTCTGTTCCTAACTCACCTCTGCACTCTGACTCGACTCTCATCTCATCTCATAATCCCTCTCTCTCTCTCTCATCGAGCCACTCCACATTCGAGGATCAAGAACGGTGGCCACAACTCACAAACCCAGACCCTCGCCGACTCGCCATCGCCTCTCAATCTCTTATCAATCATCACTCTCGGTCTCTCCTCGGCCCTCGCCTTTCATTGCCGAAACCTCGCTGCTCGTAGTGGCTCGAAGACTCAAAATCACAGACACAGACCCAAAGGCCACCACGCTCCTCTCATTGCTGGAAACTCGCTGCTCGCAGAGGCTCGAAGACTCAAAATCACAGTGGCTCAAAGATTCTGGTTCAGATCCCTCTACCGGGTTGTTATTCAGCCGTAAAATTGAGTTTGTCCTGCCAAAAAGCACTTCAAAGGATTTGTCAATGGCCGAAGTGATTTTAAGATCGAGACTTTAAACCCAGTTAGTTCATCTAAAGCTCAGCAGCCTCTTTCTTGTTCGGGTGGAAATAAGCATGATGGTTCTAAATTCTGTGATTTAGGTTTGGATCCGGAGCTCAGTTTTAGGATTACCGTTTGAAGTGTTGTAAGTTCATCACTGCAATTCATTTGCTTTAGATGCCTTCTCTTATGCTCATCATGATTCTATTTATGGATTTTGGATATAGTTTGAATTATTGATATCTAAATATCTTATAGTCACCAAAGAGGCCGCGACCGTGATTATATTTTGTTTTAATTTGTCACCAAAGCAGATATGAAGTGGTTACTAATTAGTGATATCTTGATCTTGAATTAATTTGTCATTATTGAATTCTGGATTGTTGCCTTTGTA
The DNA here is from genome assembly GCA_037177275.1 of Acacia concinna. Taxonomy (NCBI): domain Eukaryota; kingdom Viridiplantae; phylum Streptophyta; class Magnoliopsida; order Fabales; family Fabaceae; genus Acacia; species Acacia concinna. The sequence goes on along the minus strand of JBAGKO010006836.1, from coordinate 5,280 downwards.
GTTGGCAATGGCATATATATGCAAAATGGATTTATCATCATGTTATCTTCATCTGTCGTGTTTGTATTGGAGCTGATTGGAAAGAATTTTTTTTAAATAAAACTCAATTGTTACTTGGGCTGGCGAGTTAGCCCGCCAGCCCGAGTTATCGAGTTCGGTCTGCAATATTTGTAGCCTGTTAAGGGTCGAGCTAATGTATAACCCACAACTCACTTTGGGTTGGCCCGACGGGCTCGAGCCAGCCCGAATTCCCAGTGCTATTCAAAACTAAAGACACAAGGGGGGAAAAAAGCAAAAAACATCAAAAATGTCAAATCTCTGAATCAATTTTCTACTTACATACTCTATTTCTCTATTTTCTCAATGATATGTAATTTACTTTAGAAAGAAGAAATTCATTATACTTCAATGTTTATTATTCACTTCTGAAAGAGAAGTTTGATTGTAATCTCTTATCAACAAATTGTATCCTTACGTGTGTAAGGAGGAGTCTCTCGGTGAAGAGAATTGTAGAAGGCTACACAAGTGCCTGGCTAAACTTGTGGGATTGTAGAGGTTTCTCTTGTGCTTGGATTAAACAAGAAGATAGTGGATTGAAAATCTCAAGAGGTGCCTGTGAACTGAACGTAGTTCAATAGAGAACCAAACCAATATAAATCATAGTTTGCATATTCTCTTCCCTTATCTCTTACATTTCCAGCATGACGAATTAATTATTTGATTGTATACTTATGTTTTATTACTTTCATACTTACTACTTTAACTAAAATACGAAAAGATTTTCATAGTTCGTAAGATTTTATACTATACCCAATTCACCCCCATCTTGGGTGTCAGTCATTTCTAACAATTGGTTAGCTCCTCTATGCTTTTTATTATTCATAGAGTCTATCTACAGTACTAGCTTTGCATTAGGCTTCGTGAGTCTTGAACTTTGAAATTCTCTCCATCTTTTTGAGTTTGCATTTTTTATTTCCCCTTATTTTTCCCTTCTTGAGGCAATGTCCATTCTCTCTCTTCCCTCTTCATTTTTCTTAGTCTTTCTCATATTTCCTTATTTTCATTTTTTTCCTCTTAAGGCAACCATTCTATCTCTATTCCCACTCCTCTTTTTCCCCTAACTCTTCTTCAATGGCTTCACTCCCACTAGGCCTGAGAGAGAGGGAAGGCCTTTCTTCTATATTTGATAGAGAAGGTGGTGGTGAAATGGTGGAGAAGTGGGGGAAGAGAGTGCAAGATGCCATGAAAGACCACAGGTCCTCTTAGAACAAATGCACATTGCATATTTGCGTTTGTTATTCTTACTGAAGAACTTGGGGTTTTTTTTTTTTGCTCTTTTATTTTTCTTCTTTTTCCACTTTGTTCTCCAGTTCAAATCAAAATTTCTCCTTTCATTGTCGTTCTCTTTTCATATTTATATTTATTATTACAGCACAGATGTGGTTTACCTCTTTATTTACCTATATGGTAGGCATATGAGATCATATTTTGTAGTAAAATAAAGGTTGTGGCCGATGTGCCTTCATTATTGTGGAATTGTTCACACATATATGAATTTGTGATGAAATCTCTAAAGAGGAAGAAGTGGCTTTGAATTGAGAGATAGAGAGAGAGGGGGGGAGAGGGAGAGGGAGAGGAGAAGCAGAAGAAGAAGAAGAAGAAGAAGAAGAAGAATAATAATAATAATAATAATAATAGAGAAGAGAGTGTGAAACAAATGGAAATTCTCATTACTCATTTTTGGTATTGTATCACTACTACAAAAAGAGACAAAAGTGACGTACATATTGTGACGCCTCTAAACAAATGCCACAGCTTTAGCATAAATATTTTTTTTACACTATAGTAAAAAAATATACCTATTGTGGCTTTTCTTTAAAAGAGCGTAACAGGAAGTCAATATGTAATTAAAAAAAAAGTACCCCCTAATAGGGCATCATTGTAGCGCCCCCAAGCGTCTCCCTCTTAGGAGGCGCTTATTCAAACCTTTGGGGTGCTTCAATGACGCCCACCCTTGGGTGGCGCTTGTTCAAATGGGTCTTTTGATGGCATTTTTAAAAAAAAGCGTGACCAAAAATGAAAATTTAATCTCCCTCTCTTATTTTTATTCTCCTGCTTGTTTTCATATTCTTTTATTCTAACTTTTTCTCTCTTTTTTCTCTTTTTTTCTTCTTTGTTTCCCTTCCCTCTTTATTTATTTCTCTCAGTTCCATGGTTCCACCTCTATTAAAATTTGAGGTTCACTATTGCTTGTTCTTCATATAAATCTCCACTTAAAGGTACGTCGAACAATTCTGACTTTGTGTTCTTTTTTTTTATTTTGTTCTTTGTTTTATTTTGTTTCTACCTATTATCTTGTTCTCTTATACAATTTGTTCTCATGTTTTTCTTCTTGTTACTTATTTGATTATTCTCTTGTTCCATAGAATTTTTTTCTTGACTGATTTTTAATTTTTTTTTTTCATGTTTTATGGTTTGGTTAGAATTCAACTCTTTACTTGAGTTCCAATAATTAGTAAGTATTCTTAATTAATTGCTTATTTGTATCATATTTGATATTAGAATTACATTTTATTAAAGTTTTAATTTGTTTGCATATAGAATCTAAAGGAAAATTTAAAAAATACTTTTTTTAAAAAAATGACTTTAGGTAGCGCTTTTACAAAGAAGTGCCACTGAAGCCTTTCTTTTTTTATAAGAAAAAAAATTAGAACTCCTATAACGCTTTGAGAAGCACTGCAAGAACCTATAGTAGCGCAAACATATGTAGCGCTTTTTAAACGCCACATATTAATTAAAAAAAGCGCAATAGGATTTATTTTTTGTAGTAGTGTAGATGTATATATATGCAAGAAATATCATTCACTCAATATGTTAAACACAGCTGGCATACACTAAGTTAGAACCTAACTAACCAAGAATAATTTACATTGTATAGATAGAAACTAACCAAGACTAATTTACACTATATTTGGTAGCCCCCTCAAGCTAGAGAGTACAAATTGTATGTGCATTCCCAGCTTGCACATAAGAGTGTGAAATGGTCCAGGATCAAGCTAATGGACCAAATGGGTATTTATTTTATACTCATTACATTGTACTTCATTGCATTGCACTGCACTTCACATGAAATCGTCCATTACACTCATTGCATTACACTTCATTGCATTGCTAAGAGGGTTTACAATTGAACCAAGTGGGGCCTTATTTTATAGCTTGCCTATTACTTTTTATATGCTTACATCTATTTTGAATTTTAAAAAAATAAAATGGGAAGAAGAGCGGCTTCTATTCTCCCCAGAGACTGGGTCGAGATGACGTCACACACACACACACGCACATATGATATACTCCAGTCTTAATTATAAGGGTATGTTGACTTTTTTGGAGAATCATAAGAAGATCCTAAGAAAGCTAAATTATATACTTTAAGACATTAATATTTGTTGTTTTTCTTTAAATTTTGTTGTTTGACTTATGAAATAATATATAATATAATAAAACACAATATATGATATGATTAAGTAATGTAATTAGCTTTCTTAAAATTTTATTAAGATTATCTTAAAAAAAATTAGGGCCAGAAGGAGTATAAAAGAACATGGCAATGGAGACAGAGAGGGAAGGAGTGCAGCACAAGACACAGATCATGACAACATGTAACAGTGACTGGGGTTATAAAAACAAATAGGAAAAATTGCAATGAGGTCCCAAATAAGGGACTTTACATCAAAGAGGTCCTGTGAAATCGTATAATTGCAGTAAAGTTTCCATTAACAGCCCTATGAGCTACGATATAGTTGTTATTAACAACCTCATGAGCTGCATTAACAACTCTGCGGGACTTTACTGTAAATGCGCGATTTCACGGGACCTCTTTAAATTAAAGTCATTTATTTGGGACCTCACTGCAATTTTCCCAAACAAATATAAAAAGGCATGTAATGGTTAGGCATTCGATTTATTTTAATTCTTTGGAATTGCTTTTTCGATTTGTCACAACTTCCTTAAAAAAAATTCCAAAACTCCCAAACGAGTACTAAATAAAGCACATCACTCATAACTTATAATGGAAGTCTTGGTCTAGAATAAATCATCTCTAATATTCACTTCCTAACTGTACTCAATCACTTTATCCCCTCATTTTAGAATAACATTCTCAATGCAATTAAGTACATTTATCAATAATAATAAAAGTGTAAAAAATTTACATTTTATGATATTAAATTATTTAATTATTACTTTTTAGTTTTTGTAAAATAATTTAAGTGTTTTATATTATAGATAAAGAATATGTAAAAAAAAAACACAAAATGGTCCACGTCATACCCTCCCCTCCTAATCCTTTATAATCACTCCTTACGCTCTCTCCACGCCTATGTTCTCCACGCGCCCTCCTGGGCCTTTCATCTTTATATTCTTCAGCCCATTGGTGTTGGGCCTTTCAAACATTACTTGTAAATGATATGATTTGATATCTATGGAGTAAATGCTAGTGTTGGTGAATTGCATTAGGAGATCTGCTTACATTTAATAATCAAAACTGTTTTGAAGGATTGTCTCTAATAGGAATATGCATGTGCCTATAAAAATGTTAGTATTGGAAAACATGTTACATTAAAGAACAATTTTATCATAAAAGTATTAAATATGGAGCAATTTTACTTTACCATTATCTCAAATAAGTTTAAACTTTTAAAGTAAAAACGTTCTACAGTGATAACTTTCAGAGTAAAATAGCCCTTTAACTCAAAAGTGTTTACATTAAGAGCTTAACAGTGCATCATATTCTAACAGGGGATACCTATATTCATGTTAATTACATACTAATTATAATTTGTTTTACTACTACCGCCAACTAAAACAAATGGATATTGAAATTTCTTTCATTTTTTTGCTATTACTTATTGTTATATGGGCTTTATTTTTTATTTAACCAAAGGTATAATTATTTTCAAAACTTAAAGCATAAAGGGTTTTTTTCCCTCCCAACAAATAAATTTGTCAAGATTTGAATTTATATTGAAGCCACTTATCACCCTATATGGGTTTTATGTGTTTCTTCTATTCCGTATACGCGGGTGTGTCTCCATGCTGTTATTGTTTTTGTTTGGGGTTTTGTAAGTTGTTGTATAGTGTGCGACCAAAGGAAATAGTGGTAAATAACATACTTTCTCCAGTTCTAATTATAAGTGACCGTTGATTTTTTTTAGAGAATCCTAAAAAAATTTAAAAAAAATTAATTACATTATTTTAAATATTAAAATTTGTTGTTTTTCT
>JBAGKO010006818.1:0-11837 GCA_037177275.1 Acacia concinna | reverse complement strand
ATCAGCTTCAAATTCATTATATTCTAGAAGTTATGAGCCAAATAATAACTACTGTTCTAAAACTGCCATTATACACCAACATCCGTTTTGTAGATCCATCGTTCTCCCATATAATCTTTGTTTGGGTTGCTCTTGGAATCATCGAAAAACTTTTGGAGTCTAGTTTCATACCCAAGAAGAATAATCTCGATTGGAGTTGTGGTTTGAGAGATATGATATAAACATTGAACCTTATATGAATTATCTGAAGCAAATTCCAGGGTCAATTTTAGCAAAAAATATCTCTTTCATATGAACTTATTTTACCTTGTTCTTGATTTTCATGCGTCACATTTTAATTCTAGTTTCATATGAAATGAGTTTTAGCTCAATCAAATCTCTGGTTGAAAAGATATGACTAAAAGATTGAACCTCTATTTTGGTAACAAAAAATAGAACGTCTGAAGCCTCGAGGTTGCCTCTGACCTCAAGGTGTTGCTTCTAAATTCCCACTTCCCTCAAGGTTTCTTCCTAACCTTGAGGTTTATCTTTTCATGTTGTCATTTTAGCTTCAATTTGATCCATTCCAACCAGCATTTGATCACAAAGACTTCCAATACCATATCTAAGGATTTGAATCTTGATTTACTCATAAGATCTTGCAATTTCATGTTTCTTCAATCTATTCTCTTCCTTTTCATGAATATTCTCCACATATTTGATATCTTCATTCTCCATTTTCATGATTATCTTCTAAACCTCAACTTGATATCATCTTCTTGATTAGTCTACATGATATTTCACATTTAACATACTAGTTAGTTAATATAAGACAATAGATATATGATGCAAACTTTTTGCTCTTAAAAATATGAGGCATCTAAATTGGACATCATCAAAACTAATCAAATATCAAACAAAAATAATTATTAAAAAATTATTAAAGTTGGGCCCACAAACGGACATTAGCCTTAATTAACAGGGCTAGCATTTTTGTTACCCTTTTTAATGTTTATACACATTTTTGTACCCAATGATTGTATATGGTATCAAATGCATGTGCGGGATATGTAGATGGAAAATTTGCACCTTTGCCTTGTATATATTTGGGTTAAAATGCAAATTTAGCAACTAACTACCCTAATGTAAATGTTTTTATGTAAATGCCCATATTTTTAGCTTGTAAATGATTTTATGAAAAATAATTGTGGTAGGTGCACTCTGGAAAATAGTTTATTGCTAAATTTTGCATCTTAACCTTCTAAAAATTTATTAAAGTAATAGAGAGTGATAAGACTAGTGGGAGCTATATTACAAAAGGTAACAGAAGTTAACTCGGGTTAACGGCGCTGGTATAAGTACTTCAAAAAAAAAACAAAAATTCTATTGTCTTACTTTTACATTTAAAAATAGTTAGTTTGGATAAACACACATAAAAAAAATATTTTATTGCTAAATTTTCACCTTAACCCATATATATTATAGGTCAATTATTACTAGACAAAATTAAACTTTGATAAAACATTGACATAGAATATATATATATATATATATGTATGTATGTATGTAGTCGATTGTGATGGCCAGCGAGGAGAAGAACAAGAACGATGGAGTTATTATCACACATTGACAACTACAAGTTTACACACACAAACACATTAGGTATATTTAAATTATTTTTAATTAAATCATGATTAAAAAAATATTCTTTCTCAAAAAAGTAACAAATAAAATTATTGAGAAATTGAATATTATTTAAGGGCCAATGAGCCTTGGCTCAACTGGTACCAACCTCTCCCTTTGGGGGAGAGGTCACATGTTCAAACTTATGCATGTGTGGGTATGTGTTTGTGTGTTAATATGTTGTGTGCCTATCCTTTATTCCTATATATATATATATATAAGAATATTACTATTTAAGAGGCTTTTGCAAACTTATAATATTAGAGAAAATCCAAAAGGATTATCCTAGCCTTACTTTGAAGCATATCTAAAACCATAAATCAGGTGAAAGATCCCAAAAGAAAAACTACTAAATTAAAGGTGAAAGTGAGGCATAATTAACTTTCCATACAGTATATTATTATTATAATTAGGGTTAAGATACAAATTTAGAAATTAAATATTTCATTATGCGCACCCAATAGAACTAACTATTTTGGGAAGCAAAGTAGATATTATGAATTTTTTGGGAGCACTTATAGCAAAGTTGTTAACCTTAATTAACTTTTGTTACTTTTTGGACTGTGCGTCTTACTAGTATTTTCACTCTCAATTATTTAAATATTTTTTTAGAAGGGTTAAGGTGTAAATTTAACAATGAATTATTTTTCTAGTGCCACCTAACACAATTATTTTTCAAAAGAACATTTATAAGACAAATATGAGCATTTATATAAGAGCATTTACATGAATGCCATTAATTATTTTTTTATGAGAGTATTTACAAGACAAATATGAGCATTTACAAAATAAATAAAAGGGTTTAATAAAATTTAGAGGTTTAAAAAATTTTGCCCATTCACATATTTTGTCTAGTGAAATTTTTTTTACTGCACATGTTTGATCAAAATAAAATTAACTTTTGTTAGTAGAAAGACAACTATAGGTATTAACAAGACATATATGAATGGGCAAAATTTTTAACTCTCTAGGTTATTTTAAATCCCTTTATTTGTCTTATAAATGCTCTAATATAAAAATAAAGAAAAGGCATTAATGTAAATACTTTTATGTAAATGCCCATATTTATCTTGTAAATGCACTTATGAAAAATAACTACATTGGGTACGCATAGGAAAATAGTTCATTGCTAAAATTTACACTTTAACCCTTCTAAAAATATATTAAAATAATGGAGAATGAGAAGACTGGTAGCACCTATGATGCAAAAATAATGGAAGTTAATTGGGCTAACGACATTGTTATAAGTGCTAAAAAACAAATTCATAATGTCTAATTTTACACCCCAAAATAGTTAGTTTTGTTGGGTGCCCATATAAAAATTGTTGGTTGTTAAATTTTCACCTTAACCATTATAATTATTAGATGCATGAAATTTAAATATAGGAAGCGTGATGATAGTGACTTGTAAGTTTTAATCTATGAATCATGTATTTTTCACAAGACAATACTAGATTAGGTTTTATTTTTGTAGTAGGTGTTATATTATCTTTGTCCTTGGTAAATGACGTTTTATCCGCACAAATTATGACAACAAAGCACAGCCAGCAAGCTTCTTCGTCACATGATCGTAATAATTATTTACACTAGCTAAATTATGCAATATTATTGCGTAGTAGGTGCATCATGTGATTTCCTAACTTTATATATAATATTAATCATTAGATCATTTATCTCTTCTAATTTATCTTACCATTCTTCGGCTCTATTTTGATTTATTCACCGCCAAAAGCACAGTTGGATATTTGGTTTTAGTAGCAAGCAAATCTCAGTAACACCAGCCACAACATAACTCATAGGAATAATACATGGACTTAATTTATGTTGGTCTAGGGGCCATATAAAAATTTGTCATTTCTCTTATTGCTTTGAAGCCATAAACCAAGCAACCAGGGGTTGTGACAACAACCACCCTTTTAATGATATTGTAGATGAAGTTAGATTATTAATTGACACATTGCATGCAGCCATCGCCATAGGGAGAATACTAGTTTTGTTGATTATTTTCATAAGCTTTCTCATAGACTCGTAGGGAATTTTTATATCTTTGAACAACAACTGCCTCCTAATCAAGATGCTATTGTTGATGAAGGATCCTTAGCTCGTTGCTCTTTTCGTATTTTCAGATAATAGGCATTATATTTTATTTTTAAGAAGAAAAAGAGGATATTGCTTTGAGGGTGCTTGTCAACAAATTGAAAGGCATGGTCAATACTAAATGCAGGCACATTTTTTTAATGGAGATTTAAACATTAGTTCACCACATTTCTACCTTTGGTCCTTAATATAAGACCCAATTGACTAATTTAAAGTAATTTAAGAAAGTTAAATATACTATCTAGTTATAACATATGTTAAGATCTTTATGAAATACTTATAAGTATTATTATGTGATGTATTAGTTTGAAGAAAAATAATAAATATAAATGCTTTAAAGCATAATTTATTTAACTTTTTTAATCTTCACAAATTAGTCACAAGGGGCTTACATAAGGATAGAAGGTAGTATAATCATGAAGATAATATCATGAGAATTTGAGCTATATATGTAACTTTTCGATGTGCCTTACAAAGGTTATAGAAAAGAATAAAAATAATGAACATAGGGCTCATCGTAAGGATACCAATATATAACGACATGAAAAGTGGCCTCTATTCTTAGTTGATCGGACATGTTTCTAATTTTCTGAGACTTCTGCATTTGACGTTGTACAATCTGAAACAACAATAGTACACTCTTTGACCCAATAATTCAGCTTTTCCACTACCCAAAAGAAAAGCAAATGATAAAAAAAATAATGGCTTTATGATTGTTCATCATTTCGGCTTTATGTTAAATTTTTTGATCTCAGATATGTAGTATACCATATGGGCTGGAGATTAGGGTTATGAAACCGTTGCAAAGAAGTACAACGTCGTACGAGCACTAAGTTGCCCTAATTCTGGTTATTCATATCGCTTCTGGTTGTCTTCTTGTGTGATTCAATTCCCTTATTTGTACTTAATTTGAAGCAGTTTGTTTGGGCACTATCTAAGTGGAGAAGTCAGATTGTACACAACTTGTGTGTGTGTGTAATATAGTTGATAAAGGATTGGCGCACAAAATAATGCAAGCACACACAACCTTTGGCCCTAAATATTAGAGTTACCATAGGCTTATTTTTGTTCTAAATATAATATCTCAATCTATTTTATCTCCGAACTTTATACTTTTCTCTCCAAAGTATCCATAATGACTGCAGATATGTAAGAAGAGTAGTGAAAATGCACATAATTACAAACCAACACATGTTTGTTACTAGTTAATTTACTTCCTTAATATTTAAAAATTATTTATCGAACTCTTCTATGAAGTATCAAATTGAGTATTATACAAATTACATGAGGTTGCTAAAGGCATTGGAGAAGAGAGTTAGTTTAATGAGTTTTAGACTTATAAAGAGATGTTGAGGGAGACTAAAAGGTACACTTAAAACAAATTATTGAATGAGATGTCATATATAGCAATATATTTGGCAAGTTAATTGTTGGAGAGAATTACAATAAGGGCCTAAAGAAGGAATTTAATTACCTAAAAAGTCTCAATGATGAGAGAGTGGCATCAACTTATTGTCATTTTTTATATTGGAACTTGTTATTATTTGCTCTTAAATTGTTATCAGAATTTTGAGTAATTAAAATCATTCTCTATTTTTTTTACATACATGAATTAAATCCTTTCTTTGAAACCTTATAATAATCCCTCAAAATTCAATGATATTATGCGATCCATATAATCAAATAGAACAAGAATTGTTAGTATTGTGATCGTTGTATATTTTACAAAAGTGACTATAAATTCCACAGTCATGTATAATCCTTTGTGTCAATATATTGTCACTTTATTTATTTATTTATTTTTTCCAGAGTCAATATATTGTCTGGGAATATATGATTGTATAGATTTCATTTGCAGGCAGCGGAACATAGAGAAGTGGGACCAAGAGGGCCACGAACCTCTTAATTTTTTAATTATATTTTGTTGACAATATTTAATTTTTAATATTATATAAGTATTAGTATGTATGTATTTCTGGCTCTCGCATTTTTTAGTAAGAATAAAATAAGGATACAAAATCTCACTGTATATCTAATATAGTATGCAAAAAAGTGTTTTTGATTTGACTCCTTCATTGTCATTTTATCGCAGTAGGCAGCAATAATATGAGCTAGTTGATTCTATTATTAATGTGGACCAGTGATTGTTTCTTTGTTTATTCGGTGGACATAGATTTTTCATGATATTAAAATTTTGGGTTAATATGCAAATTTGCTTTATAAATTTTTACTAAGAAGCAACGTTGTTTCTAAAGTTTCAAAACAAAGCAATATTATTCTATATTGTTAAAAAATTATTGATTTTGATTATTAACTTTTTAATTGTAAGAGATAACATTACTCCATTAAACCAAAAAAAAACCTTTTAGGATAATATTAAATTTAAAATACTTCCGGAGTAATATTGCTCTACATCAAAAACTTTGAGAGAAAATTTTCATATTAGCCCTAAAATTTTGGGAAGATGTATATAATTTGCTTTTCGTTTATCTTATTGCACATATGATATATCCACCTATACTTTTATGAGCTAATATAAAAAGTAATACTCTCTTTTCTAATTCTATGCTTACTTTAGCTAAGATAATTGGTTAACTAGAAAGACTTCAATTCAATTTAATACTAGCCAAAAATCTATTTCCGAGATAAAAAGCATATGTTTAGCAGGTGTCTAATTGTACTAGTTATACACGATTTTTGCGATTCAAAATAATTTAACATGTAATCTACTGAGGAATGAATATGTTTTAATATGCATTATGTAAAATTTATAAAATGAATTTCACTGTTTACAATATGAGTAGTAAAATTGATTACTAAGTTTTTATAGTTTACGTTACTAAGAGTATTGATCATTCAAAGTTGTCAAAGAAATTATATATCATATGTTCTTGGACTGACACTAACTTTCGTTAGAGCATCCAAGTATTACGAGACAAGATTTAACTTTGGTAAAACATTGACATATACTATATGCCGACGACCCGTGAGAGACAAAACTAGAAAGATAAATTGATTATCAAACATTGACGAGTGACAACGAGATATATATATATATATTATATTATTTTTAAATTGATTGTTTATTAAATCAAACTCCAATATAGAAGGTGGATGTATCTAGATCCCAATGACTGTGTGGTGTTTTATTAGAACAAGACTAAAAAATCTCAAACACAAACACCAACAAAGTCATTAGGCCCAAGATATATCCCATATGAGATTAAATAGACTGAGAAATAAAGAAATGGGCTAATTCAATGATTTGTTTATCCTGAAATGATATTCTAGTCTAGGTAAGTTTGACCTTTTCCATCTCATCTTTGCTCAAGGATGCTTTAGGACTTCAGATCCCTTCCGTTTAAACCATATATTAAATCTTATCAGTTGATTATTTCTCAATACTCCCAAAAGATCAAGATAAGATCCTTTTTGATGCATAGGTTCCTTTTAAGAAGGTAAGTGCAGAGCATACTTGAATATTTATAGAAATGGAGAGGATATACTAAGAGCTAAGGCTTTCAGGAAAAGAGAGAGAGAGAGAGAGAGAGAAATTTAGAAGAGAGACATATGGGAAAATATGCTTATATTCATAAAAGGTAATACAACCTTTGATGATGCTGAAGTGAAGAAGAGCATCATTTATATAGACAAATAGATTTGGAAAAGATAAAACACTTACTGTTTTTACAAACAACTGGACGGATGATGACTCAAAGTAATATTATAGACTCATAATGGAACTTTATTACAAAGCATCTTTTAAAAAAGTAAAAGCTTCTTTTAATAAAACAAAAGCAAAAAGTAAAAAGAAGTGTTGATTACCGACATTTTGTACTTTAATGAGTAGTTAGAGCATTTTCGACACTTTGTTTATATTGACACTTTTTCTTGCCAACACTTTGATGACCTAGTCTTTTACTATAGATTCGTGATCATCATTAGGTGACAAGTTGTTATGATATGTATCATTGTGCAAGTCACATATATATTGAAGTGAGTCATGATGATAGGTTTCAAGAAAGAAGTCTGGAGGCTTCATAAGATGGGCTTCTTGGGTTTGTTTACAGTAAGATGGATAGGTGTGAGATGAAATGGACTATAAATATTGGGAAGCTTGAGAAGAGGGACTTGGGTGGGGATATCCATCATAAGGGTCCTGTGAATCTTAGAAAACGGGGTCTGTAGGGTCTGGTTTCTGAGAGGATTCTAAAATATTTGAAATCTAATAGGATTTTGAATATAATAGATATCATAAGAGAAATAAGGTGGTGGTGAAGAGTATATGTCATCATAACAATAACCTTTATAAGGAATTAGTCCGAGCAACTTGCATTAGAGTCATACACAATTTTCTTAATGAGATGGTAATGATATACTATGAGTCAAGGTGATTAGGACGAAATCCATATATCGTGAGTGACAATCCGAGTGAAACTTCCAGCTCCTCAAACTAACCCTCAACCCTTGTTTCCTCTTTTGTTCCTTGAAACCTCCCTTCTTCTATAAAAAGAACCCTAGTCAGAAAAATAGAAAACCTTATCAAAATTTCTGACCTTCCTAATGAGGCACAAATCAGTGAGATTAATTTACCTCTTCTCAGCCCCTATAGTGTTTACCATCAATTAAACAGTCTTACTATAAGGATGTCAACCCTTTTGACTATTAGACAATCTCATGTCAAAGAAATTATCCAAACCACCATATTAGAAAATTGTTTTCTACTTGCAACCACTACTGACTAGTATGCCACCATAGAAATTCCTCAAACCCTTATAAATAGATGGAGATCTAAAGGCTATACCCATCTTCATCAAGGTGCTATACGAGTGATTCTTCTCTCCATGGAGGAAAAGGCATTCCTACCACCGCAAGAGTTTCTCTCATTGACTCTACCTTCAAAACATATTATAATGCTCTTATTGGCACACTCCTAACCACTAGGAGCAATGGAAATATTGTTCATACCATATAGCTAGATTTTACTATCAACTTAAATGATCCTACTCTTACTAAAAAAATCAAAGTACAAGTCAGATTGTTGGTGATGAACAAGATTCTAAGGCTATAATAGCCACTTTAAACCACCAAATCATTTATAGACTTCAGAAACCATACCCTTGATCTACACCTTTCTAATACCACTAAAGATGCCCTTTTTGCTATTTCCAATAGATTTGATGATACTTCTATCATCCATATCTCCAGGAAGATTTCCTAAGAAGATTTTTCTCAATTGACGCCTCTTGAATGGATTAATAATTATGAAAGACTCTTTCATGATAAGCAACCATATGTTCATACAACCATACCCCCATAGACTTCCAGATGGCTCTATTAAACAGTCTTTACCAAGCTAAACCAACCAGGACCAATCAATCTTATTGGTAGAATTCTCATAGTTTCACCTACCTATGCTCCTGAAAGAAAAGGCCCTCCTATATATTGTGTAAAGCAATAGACAAACCCTTATATGTTTCTCATCTTAATGGTCATTTCTTATAGGATGTACTTAGATTTGGAATATGTGACCTTGAATGTGAGTGTGACACTTGGTGGGAAGAGTAAGATGATGATGAACAAGGACTTTACTTGCATAAGTATGCTATTAAACATGACAAGAAAAGCAAGTCCTCTCAAGGATTTTCTTGCTCACATAAGAATCATTATCATTATCATGATGATTATGATCATGGTCTTAACCAGTTTGTCTAGAGACGAGGCTGGCAACATCCTCCTCCTCTTAAAATATCATCCAAAGATATGTCTCTTGTTGAGTTGTTAATGAGCACAAGACATTCTTCTTTGCTAAAAGACTCTCACTAGAATCATTGGCCTCTGCTACTCCACAACCAATTCCTTGTATTGGGATGATCGGGAATCCTTATGGTCATGAGTTTCCTTCACTTGAAAGAAGGACTAATGAAAATACTAAGGTTTCTTTTTGACCTTATGTAGTACCAAATATTGTGGATTCTCTAGGACACTTTTGACATGCCTCTGCATCATATGAAGTATTAAACTGCCACACCCAGAATGTTGTTTGTCAAAATACAACATTAATCAGGGTTGATTCCAAATTTGATTCTTTTGGTAATGAAGATTGATGGACTAACTTCTCAAATAGGCCAAATGTCTGAACAAGTTCAGAAACTCTATGCTTATCAGACAAAATAAGCTCAGAAACTATATGCAAAATTAAGAAGGTTTATCGCTCAAGAAATGCTTGATTGGAATTAAAAAAAAAAGGAGATGGAACTATTAGTAATACAAAAGGATTTGCAATGAATAGAACTAGATATGGCTAAGAGACAATCTCAAGCCATATATGAGTCTTATCCCTCATACCCCACTGTTCCACTTTTACTTTATCCTTCATCTTCCACAATCTACCCTAATGAAGCTGACTATAGCAAAGTGTTCAAAATGAATTATACTTTGTTTAGACAATTTAGACAACCTCAGTGACCTCCTCCCTTCCAAACTCATCTAATTTACAATTATATGATATTTCGTCATCCACTATTGAAAGTGATTTTGATGGACATTTTGTTGATATCTCCAAAATTGCAATGGTTCAACCTAATCTAGAAGATGATGATGATTTTGAGGAACCTAGTATTGAATACCCACCTAATTCTCCTCAACATGATTTCAACTATAAGTCAACTTCAAGCCCTTGGTTTACCTGTGATGATACTTGATAACATAAATGGAGAAGTAAACTCTGAATTTAAAGCTTGGATTGATTTATAGTTGACTCAACCACAAGTTACTCTTTCACAGGTTCTCTATGAATTTGTCTCCAAGTTTACAGGAATTCTCATATATTGGTTTCAACATCTCAGTGATTATCAAAAGATTTAGGCAATTCATGTTCCAGATGCTACACCCTTTTTGGGTACAATTTACCAAGAGTTTATTGGAGACTTCAACACTATTGAGAAAAAGGAGAAATAAGAATTCTTTAAAATGAAATGTTGTTCTCTTGATAAAAGAGATCTTTATATTCATTACCAGAAAATGCTTCCTAATTATTATATGTTGAATAGAGTAAATGATGTTAATCTCTAACATACATTTATTTCATCTCTTCTTGATGAAATTCAGCTAGAGCTACATAGAAGCCTTAATGCCACTAGAAATTATCTTTCTCAAATCACTATTGGAGAAATCTACCAATTGACTCTTGTTGCAATTGATAAATTTTGTGAATAACACAAATATTTCAAGAACATGCTTAAAGTCACATCAAAGTTGAAGTATGCTTGTAAAAAGCCTTATTTGAAGATCAAGTACAAATATCATAATGCTTGCTATTGTCCTACCAAGAAGAAATCCTATTATTGCCATTATGTCATATTTCCATACATGAGATTTCCTTCCAGAAAGAAGTCAAGAAAAAGAAGTAAGCTTTTCAATCCTAGAAAATTCTCTTCTAAATGATCACGGCATTTTATTTGCAGGAAGAAAGGACATTTTGCAAAAAACTTGTTCTACTAAAACCAAGAAGGACATTAAGATGATTAAACAACTTCATAATATCGATGATTACAGACAAGGAAGTGAACATTGAATAATTCCTTGAAGAATAACCCTTCAAGGATGAAGAAACCCAATATGTTATTCCTCACTCTGAAGAAAAAAATTCAGATTTTTCTGAATTTGAATATGAAGTTGGATCAGAAGAAGAACTTAACCCGTATGGATCTATTAACCTTATTAGCCCAATATCTCCACCCATGCAAAATAACTCTCTTAAACCTCTACCACCCTTCATTAGCTCTCTTGGCTCTCTCAAATATGATCCTTGTAACACCCCTTAACTATGCCCCACTATTCCTTACAATTATTGTGGGTTAACTTATAATGATTTTGAACCACACAGCGGAAGATAAGAGTATTTTCGCAATCAACTTAGTAATTTAAATCCAAACACAATAGGAATGGATTTTTCGGGAAAATTTAAAACTTTTAAAAACCAGTTCAAACCATTTAATAAGTGGCTCAAACTCCTTATACTAACCTTCACATTTAATCTGTTATGATAGGTAGTAACAGTGTCATATTAGTCTAAT